>PVJC01009599.1:0-45510 GCA_004026665.1 Murina feae | reverse complement strand
CCCTAGTAAATTATAAAACTGATACAGTATTTTATCACTATATATTTATATATGTATATAGAGTGATAAAATATTATTTATAATAATATTATATCAGCATATGTGATGTTTCAAACAGGCACTGTTGGTTCTTGATACATATGAACTTATTTAGTACTCAGCAGTCCGAGAGGCAGGCCTTATTATTTTATCTTCATTTAGAGATGAGGAAACTAAGGCACAGAAAAACTGACAACTTTTTCCAGGTCAGATGCCTGGTAAATTTGGCAGTTTGGCTCTAATACACATGTATTTTACCACTATCCTGTTGCTACTCTACCTGTGCTGTGTATGAAAATGCTATGAAATGATGGAAAGATACCCCAGAGCTGAGACCATCACAAGAGGTTTTATCCTTAAAGAAGAAAGGGAAGAGAAGTTTGTATTTAGTATTATTCATAATATGGAGTATTTTTTAAACACCATTCACATCTTACTTCAACAGCATCTGTCATTGCACCTATTTTAGCTTACTTGTAAACAACTGTAATTTTTTTCTCATTATAACATCCTCATGTATATACATTAAGTATTTTTCTCATTCTTTATAGGAAACCAGGATGAATAAAGCAGTAGAATTTTTCAAATAAGACTCCAATCTTAGGTGGGAGCATGTTAAAATGTCCTTTGAAGGTGTACAATTTAAATAAAGTGCTATTTGGTATTATTCATAGAATCATTTCATTTATACATTAGTGGACTTAATTTAGGGTTGTCATGGCATTTATAAAAAATAAAATATAAGATATTTTTAGTTGTAAAAACTTCATCAATAAAAAAAACACAAAGCCACTGGGAGGAAAAATCAATCTTCTACTGTGCATGCAAATCAATCCTTCAAAAGCTGTGATTTTCATGAAATTATAAGTTTCATAACTTTTGGGAAGACTTCAATAGCCAACCACTCTGCATAGCATTAGCATCAAAGAGAAAATGGATAAATACCAAGCTTTATTTCCAATGGAAGTATTGTACACAAGTATTCATAATTCAAACATCTTAAAAAATAATATTTAAAGAAAAATGCTAGTCAAGATATTATAGGTTTCCTTGTGCATTATTAATTTTTAGAAAATATGAAGAACTAGAATATCTAATCTAATAAAAGAGTAATATGCAAATTGACCCTCACTCCATTACGCCCACAAGTCACACCCACAAGCCATGCCCACCAACCAATCAGGAGCAAATATGCAAATTAATTCAACTAAGATGGTGACAGCTATGGAGCTGGAGTTGCCCCAGGCAATAAAGGAAGCCAGGGCCCCGAGGGCCCTGAGCTCTATTCAAGGCTACAAAGTTTCAATTATAGAAGATAAACAAACCCTAGATACTTGCCCGGCTGGGACCTTGAGTTGCCAGGGGCAACCCAGGCTTTGAGCAGGGGACCAAGGCAACAAAGTTTCAATTATAGAAGTTAAATAAATCCCAGATATCTGCTTTCAGCCAGGCACCCCAGTAGGGACCCAAACCCTGAAAGGACTGTGGGCAGCCTGAAACGGCCCTCTTCCCCTCCACCCAGGCTGCCCAGGCACGCCAGCAGGTGGACATCCCCCAAGGGGTCCAAGACTGTGACAGGGCACAGGCTGAGCTGAAGAACCCCCTCTCCCCCTCCCCCCCGAGGGCACAAATTTTTGTGCACCGGGCCTCTAGTAAAAATATAAAAATGGAAAAAGCCTCCCTAACTCACAAAATATTTTGTTTAGATACTATCCTAGTAGATTATAAAATGCTGAAATACATAGAATAATGTGGCAAAATGTCTTCATTGTAATGTAAAGTAATGGAGTTCCATGCACATTATAGGGATGGAAAACCTTTCCCTTACTCCTTTTTAGGTTCTTTGGCTGGTGTAATAATTAAAAGGACATAAGTCAGGTTAACAGGAAAAAAAAACACACAAAAAAACAAACTTAATTTCATATGTATGGAAGCCCTTAAAAACATGAGAATCCCCAAAGTGACCAAAACAGGCAGTTTTTATGTTCTTTAGACAAGAAAACAATACATTTGTGAAAATTTGACAAAGCCAAGAGATCTGGGCTTAGGGTACAAATTAATAAATACATAACAATATTTGTTTATGCAACCTTTTGGCCTTCAGTTCCCAATCACTGGCTCTCAGGATGCCCTTTATCCTCCTGGCATAGAGAAGGTACCTTTACATGGTACATTTGTTTCCTGATTTCTGGGGAACAAAGAAGGGTCAGAGTGTCCTTAAGAAATTAAAGTTTATCAAGTAATTTTAATTCATAATAGTCTGTATGTCAAAGTGGCATATTTCTGGGTACCATTTTCTCCTCACTTGCAATGTCTTAGGTTTCAGCAGAGTTGAAACAGTCTTGGTATTTAAACTCATCATTTAAAGTCACAGTCAAATTTGGGAAATTCTGCCTTGCATTGTGTAGTGGCAAATTATGGCAATTTCTTAGGTAATTTAAAGCAATGCAACCACTTTCTCCTCCACACTTCAGGGAAGTACTAACCAGCAAATAAACTCTTTGTTTCATGTCAGGTCAATGGCAGAACTGCAAACTCCTGAAGAAACGTTGATTCTGTATTACTCGCAATGATTATGAAGAATAATTGCTAGTGCTGAAACACCTTCATATTGCTGGTTTCCTAAAATTAAGCCCATTTAGCAAGAGAGTGTTAAAATGGAGTCAAGCCCTGTGCAAACAATTGCATAATCTAAGAAGATGGAAGTAGTGTTTCTGAGCATCTCATTTCTATAACTTCCCGCCATACTCCAGATCCACCATGTCTTCTTTGCTTATCTCATCATCATTTTTGCTTCCTTCAGCCTCATTAACACATCGTTTTAACTCTGGAATTTAATCTGAAACCCACCCTTTGTTCTCTCCTCCCAAATTCACAAAGATCATGTGACTGATACATAGTGAAAACGGTTCTCTCTGTCTCTCTCAGAAGAAACACAGCTACTGCTTCTGTAGTCACCATCAAACACCGCTCTCCCCTCCCCAGGTGGGGCCCTACATGACAGGACAGCCTAGGAACAGAGGCTGTGCGTGCTTCATGAATGTGCTTTTACATAACCAGAAAGTCTGGAAGGATGAGAGTGAGCTAACCTGCCGCATTTTCTTTACGAGAACACCTTCCTGGTGAGTGATTGCCTCATGAAGCAGACAGATTCAAACGTGCCCTTGAATCCTGGGGCCAGAAATGCCACCTACATATATTCTTTCCTTGTAGTCTGTCAAGCCTATCACTTTGAACTTGATTTACGAATATTTCACAGGAAGGTATATATATGCCTATATAATAAACATAAGCACCTGATTTTGAATCTTCCTTCCTGCCTTCCTTTCTCCTTGCTTCCTTCTTTCCTTTTTAATAATTATTTCTATCAGATAACTATGAGAAGAAAAATGATTAGAGAGACTGGTTAAGAATGATCCAGAAACTTTGAAATAAGAATAAAAACAAAACCAAATTCTTCCCCTCCAAATACGCCCCATCCTCCCCCTCCCCCTTTTTTTTTTCTTGAGACCCTCAGGGGAACTAGTTAAAATGGTTGCTAAGCAGCCTGTTCCTTATCTCACATTGAATTAGAACTTTATGTTACTGAGACACTGTGGCAAAATTCTAAAATGAGTAGACTTTTATTTTATAGCCCCAACTTAATTAATAGCTACTATTTTATGGAGACTTATCTAATCTAATAAAAGAGTAATATTGAAATTGACTGTTTCTCCGGGAAGCCTAAGCCATGCCCACCAGCCAATCAGAGTGGCTGTATGCAAATTAACTCAGCCAAGATAGAGGCCAGCAGTGCAACCTCGGAGGCGGGTGCAGCGCAGGCAGCAAGGTGTGTGGGGTGGGCAGGGTGCATGGGGAAGGTGGTGGGCGTCAGGGTGTATGGGGTTATGGGTTGGGTGGGGCACAATGGGCTGGTGGCAGGCCTCGGGGTGGGCGGGTACAGGCCAGGCTGAGGGACTCCCTGAGTGCACAATATATTGTGCACAGAGCTCCTAGTAGTAATTAATAGTATAGAAATATATTATCTGAGGTAGACATGTTTCCTTAATTCCATGATGTTTCTAGGCAACTTGTTTTGTTTTTGTTTTTAATTTCCACATTTTACTACATTGGAGTATACTTGGAAATTGTACATACCAATCTGCTCATAGACTATCTGCTCTATTTTATCATTCTACAAAAAGAGCTATATTTTTTTTTTTTACCAATTCCCTTGAGAGACTGAGCTTGAATCTACTAGCAATGAAATTGTCAAATAAATTATATTGAGCTAGAAAGATAGAATATTGTATATTACACATTCACACATATTTTGTGAGCAGATATGCTCATTGTCACAAAAATTCATGCACATATATGACTTTATCTATTTAATTCTAGCTATAGCTCTACTAACCATAATAAAAATATGCTTCTATGTGTAGTTTAGAAATCTCTGGAGATATTTTTGGCTTTTTTTCAATTTGGAGAGATCTAAAGTACTTTTAAAATGTCTTCATTGATTTCTATCTTGTGTTGCTTATTTTTATTACTTTTCCCTTTAATGTTTATTTGAGATATTTGGGTAAATGAAATAGCCCATATATAGTCTCTAGGGGAGAGAAATGGGGAGCCGAGGGAGTGATAGGAAATCTGTTATCTGAGTCATGCTACTGAAGGAATATCACATTTCTGGCTCCAGTTCTTCCACATCCTTGCCATTGGTCTCCTTTTCCTTGGTGACTCTTTGGGCATTCACCTATAGCTCACTGTCACCTATTAATCTTTCAGTTCTTGTTATGAACCAAAGCTGGTACACTGACTCAATCCTGTATTCCCAAACCACGGTTTCTTAATCTATAATGAATATAGTGTTCCATTTATATCTGCCCCAACTTTTTGTTTCCACTTTATTTTATTTTATTTTCTGAGGAGAGGAACCATGTATTTCCATTTGAATTTAAAGAGACTCCAACAATACTGAGAGGTCATCTTAGATAACAGTTTAGAACTTTATAACAACCTGAGTGATTGTAGGCACAGCTTTACTCTCTCCTCATGTCTTTCTCACACATTAGGTTGTGAGAGAAGTTGTGGTCTGCCTGCTGTTGTAAAGGACAAGTCTGACAGGCATAATCTCAGCTTTGGGGGTTTTACTCAGAAAGAGTTAATATGATCTATAGCATTAAATTTAAATTAACTCCCTAATAACAATTATTGGTAATTTTATTGAGTGTAATTCTCCCTTGATCATGATATTAAAGATCTTGAAACTTCTGAATCCCTAGGCAATAAACTGCTTACTAGAGGGGTGGCCGGGGGATGTGGAGAATCTTGCCAGCAGTACTCACACACTGTGTGACATTGGGGAAATCGTGTAATCTTCATGTTCCTGAATTACCTTGCCTTGAAATGGGAATGCTAAGATTTTCACTTCTTCCTTTGCAAGATTACTGTTAAGGTAAATAGAATAAGTAAGAAGCCAAAACATGTATATGCAATTCATATATGTATGGATGTCTATGAAGCTTTCCAGCTCTATATGGTAATAAAGAAAATATACACTATAGCACTCCTTGAACAAATCTGTTGGCCCATATTTCATATGGAATATTCATATACAATATAATGTTTCCATCTACTCTTGAGGGGAGAAGATAAGGGCCTTCCTAACACAGAATTTCCCTTTCCTTTCCTTAAGTGTTCTCCTTGGTAAATAAGAGGCTAAACATTAAGGTAGAGCAAAATGTTTTTGTTTTGCAGTCAGATGAATTTAAGCTCTTATCTCTGCACTGCCATTTACTAGATCTGGGTCTCTGAGAAGTCATTTATGAAGGACAGTGTTATTTATAATTTTTGAAGAAATCTAAACTAATAAAAGCGAAATATTAAAATTAACCGTTTCTCCGAGACAGGGTAAGCCACGCCCACCAGCCAATCAGAGCGGCTGTATGCAAATTAGCCCAGCCAACATGGCGGCTGCCACTCACGGACCTGAGTAAACAGCCCTTTCCACTGCAGCAGGAGCGAAAGTGAAGCTGCGCCCCTCAGCTCAGCTCCATTAAACTGCCTCTAGCAGTTTTGAAACAATGTAACAATCATAGAATCCTCAGAGCAGCTCCGGCCTCACCAGTAAAAGTAACAATTGTTTCATTATAGACGCTGCGAGGTGAAGCAGAGGAGGCTTCCTTAGTTAGAAGGCCACCTTAAAGGAACAGTGTATCAATTATAGAAGATAACCCCAGGCCTTCAAGGAACAGTATCAATTATAGGAGAAAAAACTCCAGAACCTGTGTCCAGCCAGCCTTGCTGGGACGTTGGGTCAATGGGAGCTGTAGGCAGCCTTAAAGCCCCTCACCCAAGCTGGTCAGGCACGCCAGCAGGTGGACGTCCCCCGAGGGGTCCCAGACTGCGAGAGGGCACAGGCCGGGCTGAGGGACCTCCCGAGTGCACAGAGTGGCTGCAGGGCAGGACAGTGCAGGACCCAGGACCCATGATGGGAAAGAGGCGGCAGGGTTGGAGGGCCCCGGGAAGCAGGAAAGAGGCGGCAGGGAGGGGTCTCGGCCTGCTTGGTGGCTGCCCAGGTCCTTTGCGGGGCATCATGGAGCGGGAAAGCAAGGGTGCAGGGGCCGGGGTCCTGCTTGGAAGCTCCCCAGACCCCTTGGCGGCACCGGGAAGTGGGAAAGGAAGGCAGCAGGGGACGGGTGAGTGGGAAAGAGTTAGCGGCCTGCTTGGCGGCTTCCCAGGTCCCTTCCGGGGATCAGGGAGCAGGAAAAGGCTGGCCTGACCACGAGGCGGGGTTTTCCCTGCTTTCTGGTGGCTGGAGGAAGATGGACAGTAGGCAAGCTTGGGAGGCAGGCAGCACCCAGCCCTGGCCACGCTCAAAAAAGAGAACAACATGCAGGAGAGGGCAAGAGTCTGAGAGATCAACATAGAGGGGCTGCCTGCTCCAAGCCTCCACGGTGTGCCTGGGGGCAGGCCCCCAGCTGGTATACACACGCAGGAGGACTGCTCCAAGCTTCAGATGCTGCTGGGGGCAGGTCCCCAGTGGTGACACACACACACATACACACACACACACAAAAGGCGCCTGGCAGACTGGGGCCATCATAGGACATCCACTGAGGGGTCCCAGACTGTGAGAGGGCACAGGCCGGGCTGAGGGACTCCCTCCACCCCGAGTGCACAAATTTTTGTGCACCAGGCCCCTAGTCTATTATAAATTAATTTGCTAATTTTTGCTTTTACAAGTAAGTCCCTTGCTTATTGTTTTCTTTGTCCCACTTCTTATAACTAACTAGAGGCCCAGTGCATGCACATTGAAAGGAAATTAATTAGAAGGTGGTCAATGGGGCAGGACTGGGTGAAAGGGGCCAGACATGCCCTGGGCCCATCCTCCTATGGTCCCTCTCCATCCAGCACCACCTGGGGCGGCACTGTGGCTCAAAGGGCATCTGCGAAGTGGGCGGGGTCCCTCTGGCAGGTGGGGTCCCTCGGCCTGTCCTGTGGGGAATCAGACTGAAAACCAACAGTTAGACATTCCCCGAGGGGTCCAAGAGTTTGAAAGGGTGGTTCTTGGGGGACGTGCCCTGGCTCCCTCCTCTCTGGTACCAGGGTGCATCTGCCAAGAATCACCACTGCCAAGTCACCTCAGCTCAGCAGCTTCTGTCTTGAGTGTCTGCCCTCAGTAGTCAGTGCATATCATAGCTAGTGGTCAAATAGTTGAATAGTCAGACAGTTGCTTAGTCAGACAGTGGGGGGTCTGGTGAACAAAAATTTGTGCACTCAGGGGGTACCTCAGCCCAGCCTGTGCCCTCTCACAATCTGGGACTCCTTGGGTGATGTCCACCTGCTGCTGTGCCTGGCCAGCCTGGGTGAGGGGCTGATGGTTATTTGCAAGCTGGCCAAACGCCCCAGTGGGGACCATCACCCTATGGGGCTATGGCCAGTCTGGGTGAGGGACTGAGTGCTGTTTTCAGGCTGGCCACAACCCCTTCAGGGTTCAGGTTCCTAATGGGGTGCCTGGTCAGCCTGGGTGAGGAGATGAGGGCTGTTTGCAGGCTGGCCACAACTCCCATTGACTCAAGGTCCCAGTGAGGCTGGCTGGAAACAAGTTTCCGGGGTTTATTTATCTTCTATAATTGAAACTTTGTTGCCTTGAGTTGAGGCTAGAGCCTGCCTAGGCAGGCAGTGTCCTGGATCACTGGTTAAATGAAGCCTCCTATTTGCTTCAGCTCCATGGCTTCTATAATTAAAACTTTGTTGCCTTGAGCGGAGGCCACAGCTGGCCTAGGCAGGCAGTTTCCTCCATCCCTGGCCTCCTGTTTGCTCTAGCTCCGTGGCTGCTGGCTGCCATCTTGGCTGAGTTAATTTGCATATCATTGCTCTGATTGGCTGGTGGGTGTGGCTTGGCTGGTGGGCATGGCTTGGGTGTAACAGAGTGAGGGTTAATTTGCATATTACTCTTTTATTAGATTAGATATGGCTAAGGACCAGCCGACTGGCTGACTGGCTGGTAGGTATGATGTGCACTGACCACCAGGGGACAGACACTCAACACAGGAGCTGCTGAGCAACAGCAACTTTGCAGAGTACCCTCTCGCACTCCAGGACCCCTCGAGGGACATCAGACTTTGGGTTTCCCAGCAGGCCAGGTTAAGGTACCCTGCCTGCCAGAGGGACTCTGCTCACTCCACAAACGCCCTTCGAGCCCTGGCACCACCCCAGGTGAGGCCGGCCAGCTGAGAAGGGACTGTGGGAGGTTGGCTCCAGGGTGTGTCTGGCCAATTTTGCCCTGTCCCCTCCCTCCAGCCACCTTCTAATTAATTTCCTTTCAATGTGCACGAATCTATGCGCCAGGCCTCTAATATATATATGTGTGTATATCAATAATACTATTATAAATTCATAGTATTGTCTTTAGCTTATTGATATTTTACCATTTCTTCTATGATAATCTATAAACATCATCAAAATACTTATAATTTTTTCCTCTAATGCAGAAAAATTCTCTAGCATCTGTTGAACCTTCTAAAAATGTTATTTTTCTTACTTGTATTTATAAGTACCTCACTTTTTAATAACTGTTCTCAAAGTAAAACAAAAGTACCCAGTAAAGATTGTTTCTAAAGTTCAAAGTGAAGAAAGGCTATATCTTCACAATTTTACTTCATCCAAGTTTTTACCCTTTTCATTTTTCTCTTCTTGTTTAACTAACAACTATTCTTTGGGGGAAACTGTAACCATTTAAATATTTAAAAATTTTAATTTTAAGATTCATTTGGTTTACAATAAATTCTTAAATTATCCTGAAATCGAATCTATTTTTGTAGAGTTTTCAGAAATAACATTCATGTAAATGACTTCAGCTTATCTTGTAAAAATAATCTATGAGACAAAAATTCCTTACTATATGATTTGGGCTAAATTATCCTAGGAGTGAGGATAAACCACAAAGACTTATAAATTTAAAAGTAAAGGAATTCAAAGGCTATCTGGCATACATGCCTCCCCTTCTTCCTTCTTCCCTTCCTCTTTTTCTTCTTTCTTTTCTTCCTGAATTATTTAGGAACCAGTGGCCCAGTGCACGAAATTCGTGCACATTAAAAAGGGATTAATTAGAGGAAATATTTTAACATTGCTATTTGCCCTTTCTCTATAATAGAAGTCTCAGAGATTAAAGAAAATTAGTAAAACGTATATGAAAATCTTCCTCTTGTCAGAGTCTGGGGTGCACCATGGAACCCAGAGTCAAGTCTTCAACCACCCACTTGCACCTCAAAATTGTTCGAGACCCAAACCTGGATGGCCCCCCTTCATTGGGCTAGATCCAAACTCGGCTGGTCCCACCCTGTCAAGCCCTGCCAGGTGAGGGGGTGCAGCCTCAGGTCTCCTGGGTGCCACGGCAAGGGTGCCGGTCTGAGGTCCCCCATCAAGCCCTGCTGGGCGGAGGGAGTGGCCTGTGATCCCCAAGCCTGGTGCCAGGGCAGGGGGCACAGCCTGAGGTCCCCTGGCCTGGTGCTGGAATGGGGAGCATGGCCTGAGGTCCCCTGGCCCAGCACCAGGGTGGAGGGCACACCTTGAGGGCCCCCGTCAAGTCCCGCTGGGTGGGGGGCACAGCCTCAGGTCCCCTGGCCTGGCACCAGGGAAGAGGGTGCAGCCTGAGTTCCTCTGGCCTGGTTCCAGGGCAGGGGGAACAGCCTGAGGTCTCCTGTCAAGCCCTGGGGGTGGAAGGCATGACCTGAGGTCCCATCAAATCCCATGCAGGAGGTGGGTGGGTGCGAAGCCTCAGGTCCCAGCTGATTGCTCCTTAAGGCTCATTATAGGAACTTAGCCTCAGCTGTGGGTGCAAATTGACCGGAGTGACAGTCAATTTGCATATTCCCTCTTTATTATATAGGATAGTGTCATAGCACCTACAATTTTCTTTCAGTAGATTCAGGAAGAAAATAAAAAGATAAAAATAAACAAGCATAGCAAGTGTTAACAATTAGTGAATGAACAAGTATGTTCATTGTACTATTCTTTCAGCTTTTAGTTTGAAATTTTCAAGAAATAAATTAAAAATATGTATGCATATCTGGTACATAATATATATACAGTACTTTGCTGACACTGAGAAAATTAGTGTTGAACAAAAACGATGAAGTCCCTCCCTACTTGCAGCTTATGATACTGTGCACGTGACAGACATTAAAGCAATATTTACACTTTTTTTTTTCTGTCTTTATTGGTTAAGATATTACACATGTGGGTACACAATTTTTAAAACCACTGTTGGTAAGTGTGATGAATGAGACTGGTGTATATATAGGATCCAGGTGGACTTCTGTTGGTCCAGTCCAGCACTAGAAACCTGTGGCAGGATAATTATTTAGCTTTAAAACCTTTATGTGAGGGCCAACCCACTGACCAAAAAAAGAAACTGCCTTATGTGAACCTTTAACTCTCTTTTCTCCCCATCCGTTTTGCCGCCTTTCATTTTGCTATCATGGGATCTACTAGTATAACATACTTCTCTCTATCACTAACAGTAATTCAAGCACTACTAATGACAACGTACAAGACATAAGGAAACAATCTCTTGGACTCTGGAGCTGCTAAGTTTTAGACTCAAGTAGAAACCTCTCTTGAAGTCATATGATTAATCGAACATGAATAGATGCAGTACATACAACTGTAGGTTCACTTCTCTAAAAGGAAGCTCCTTACTTTGAACTTCCATATTCCTCTTTCCAAAGACTGGAATGGAAGGTGGGTGAAAGCCAGCTTTCACTATATCAACAACTTGGACTTATAAAGCACAGTCACCGCTCCATTCTGGACCTTGCTTCTATCTTTGTACCATAATATAGAAGAAAAAAACAATTTTATTTCGATTGAACTGCTCTGGCATTAGGTCTCTTTGTTATAGTCAGCTTGGTTTATATTTTAACTAATGTACACCTTAACTAAAAATCCAGGAGTTATAATCCATTGGCCCTTTGTTCTTCAGCTTTTCTTTCCTCCTACCACAGTCATGTCTTCATTGACCCTTGCCTGACTGAACTACTGAAGTAGCCAGAGACTTGGTCTCTAAACTTTCTGACTTCCTCATCTCTTCCTCATCCTTCACACTCCCATCAGCTTTATCTTTCTAAGGCCTAAATGCATTTATATGACTATTCTATTGCAGGATATTCAAATTTTTGACCTATTATCTGGAAAATAAAATTTAAACAAAGTGCTACAAGTTTGGGCTTCACCTTGTATATTATGCCCAATTGGCTTTATTGGGAAAGGAACAACTTCCCCAGCTTCCTTACTCACTGAAATTACAGTAACCCCTAAAATTAAAGGAAGTCCTTCCTCAGTTCCTCTGATTGAATTCACACAAAATTTTTCATTATGTCTTTCAGAATATATTATTCAATAAAATATTATAATTTATTTATATTTATCTGGCTATTAGACTATAAACTTCTTGAGAATATGCAGTGGATTTTACTTTTCTGTATATTTTCATTGTTATCACCTATATAAACTTGCATATTTTTTCATACATCAGAGGTAACAAAGAATGTTTATTAAGTTGAAATCACTTAAAGAACTTTAAACTCTCCATTTTTTTTCTGAATTTGGTCATTGCTGGAAGCTAAGCTACTCACAGAGAAAGGTGGGGGGGTGGGGGAGGGAGGAGAGAGAGAGAGAGAGAGAGAGAGAGAGAGAGAGAGAGAGAGAGAGAGAGATTTCATAACCAGCTCCACCACCAAAAAATGGGTATTTTATTTTGGTTTCTTTACTTTAAGCAAGACATAATTTTCATTTTCCAAGAAAAAAATTGATTATATTATAATAAAATGATAAGGTTTTTGAAACATCAAAGAATTCTTACAAAATCACTTTTGGATGAGAGAAGTATAAAATAATCAGAAATATAAATATTAAGTTGCCGTTGAGAGACATGGCTTAAAAAGAAAGAAGAAACATGATGAAAATTATACAGAGCTCAAAACTTTGAGGAAATATTTCAGAAAACAAAATTCTGAAGTTTAATAATATGGTAAAATTGAACTATAATGGCAACTTATCCAAACATTTTTACTCCCTACTCCCACCAAATATTTCCTAAATGACATATTGTTTTAGACTTCTAGTTTAATTTAATATTCTTAGTTATCTACCTTCTTATTTTACCGTGAAATGATAATGAGAACTTTTATTTAGCAAGTGTTTACAATGTAATAATTGTATTTCCAATTAATATCTCAATTACTCTGAAAAAAAACCAACATTTTCCAAATTTCAAGGTTTTTCTTGACTTTCTAGTCCACACTGTGTCCTATATCTCACGCTGCTTCATAGTGTACTTGCATATCTTGAAACTCCTTCTAACCTCACAGGTTATGATAATAAGAAAATAGAACTTGTTATCTACTCTCCAAGTCATAGCTTTGCAAAAAGAGAAATAATATCTGAGTCATTTATGAATTTAGTTATAGCCCTAAATCCAAATAAATTTCACTAAATTGTGATTAGTTCATCAATATGTAACAATAATAACAACCACTTATAGAATATGTTTTTCTATGTTAGGTGTTATGCTAAATATTTTGAATTCCTGACCTCAATTCTCAGAATAACCACATAATGTTATTCCCACTTTACAGAAGGAGAAATGAAAGCTTGGAAAGATTAAGCTAAAAGCCCTTGGGAACACAACTAGCAGAGGTAGAAATTGAATACATAACTTATGCTGTTTACTATGCTTTTATATCGCTTTTATTTGGAAAGTTAAAATTATAAATCATTAATAATAAAAATATTACCACAATATTACTTTCCAGGCACATCAAGTTGCAATAGTATACAAAATTAAATTATCAAGAGAAATTATTTTTCCTTGGGAAACTTTTTGTTTACCCATTAATTTTATAACATTAAAGCCATATCAAGCTAAGGCCTCCAAATACCTATAAATTTATATATTAGCATTGTGCTAAAATGAGCAGAAAATCCACCAACCTATTACTTAGTTTTACTTCTCATCCAGATAAATGGAAATCTTATCTATAGATAGGAAATCTCAGGCAATATTTAGCCACTTTATCTTGGTTAATCCATATGATGGAGTGAAGTTTGCTAAGTAAGCAATAACACATGACATGATGCATGTTACATTGTAATGAAGCCATACCTGAGCTGTTTGGTGTTGTATTAACATCTCCCTTTAGAGGATATTGTCATTTTTTAACAGTGGGAGCTTTGGAATTATCCTCACTGATATCTTGATGCCCTCCACTACCGAGAATTAAGAGGAGCTAAGAACTTGGTGTTTTTTTCATGCGTTAAGAACATGGTTTTTCTTTGTTTTGTTTTTTCTGACTCTTTTATAAATTTTTAATATTTTGAGTTGGCAATATATTAATAAGGTCCCCAAATAAAAATGATACAAAAGAAGACACAGAAAAAAAGTCTTGTTCTCATTATCCCTCGTATCTTTTCCACCCACGATCTCTATCTTGTTGGTCAGAAATGAACATTTCTACTAGCTTGAGTTTATCCCTCAGAGATTTTCTATGTAAGTGCAGACACATACGAATGCATATTGACATTTTCTCTCTCTTCTTTACATGAGTGGCAGCATAGTATACACACTAATTTGTACTTTGCTTTTACATATAATTATATGTATTTACAAATATTTTGACAGCTTTGTATATTCCATTATTTAGCTAAGTCTACACTTACTTAACCAAATTTCCTACATGAGCTAGAAAAATATCTGTGTAAGAAGAAATCACATATGAAAGTGGATATAATGACTACCAAACATGATTTTCTCTCCCTTTACTAGAGGGTTTGGAGTCAGGGATCAAGTGATTAGATCTGGCTCTATCTATACTAATAAAAGGGCAATATGCTAATTAGACTGGACATCTTCAGGACATATTTCTGGACAAAGCCACAGTGGTTGTGAGGGCCCAGGGCTGGCAGCCATGGTGGCTGCAAGGGACAAGGGACAACGGCACTGGAGAGGCAGTGGCATGGGCCAGTCCATCTCCGTCGCCTCTTTCGCAGAGGCCACAGGACAGTCAGTAATGGGTGAGAGGCTGAGGCTATGCAGGAGAGGTGGCACTGCACAGGAGGGGCAGCTCTGTGACCCCTTTCACAGAGGCAGCACTGGAGAGGCCTCAGTGTGGAAGAGGCTGTGGCATGGGCCCATCCAGTGCCATGGCCCCTTCTTCAAAGGCAGCAGGAGAGAGGGCTGCGTAGTCCTGGTCCCAGTGCTGCCCCTTCTGTAGAAGCAACCAAAGAGGCACAGTGCAGGCCCAGTCCTGGTGCCATGCCTCTGCAGAGGCTGGAAGGAGTGTGATCTTCTGTGCCGCAAGTTCCCACAGCCCCTCCCCCATCTGTCCTGGCCCCAGATTGCCCCCACCCACCAGTGGGCAGGGGCCGGGGCCAACACTAAGAAGTGAGGGCTGAAGGCCTACATCCTCAGTGGCAGGCAGTGGAAGCAGCAGTGGGGTGATAAGAGTGGCGCCTTCCCCTGACTGGCCCAGTCACCTCCCTCAAAGGGATGCCAGAGGCAGCAGCAATGGTGGGGTGATGTGGGTGGTGCCTTTCCCTGATTGGCCTGGTCGCCTCCCACAGAGGGAGGCCAGACTGTAGGAATCCTCTGAGTATTCCTGGACTGTAAGAGTGGGCAGGCTGGGCTATGGGACCCCTCCAGTGCACAAATTTTCATGCACTGGGCCTCTAGTCCTATATAATAAAAGCCTAATATGCAAATCAACCAAACGGTGGAATGACTGGTCACTATGATGTGCACTGACCACCAGGGGGCAGATATTCAATGCAGGAGCTGCCCCCAACTCGCAGGCCCAACTACTGGTGGCAGCAAGGGGTGGAGCCAGCTAATGGATGGCACCAGCCCAGCCAAGGAGGGTGCCAGGGCAGGCCCCCAGATTGCCCCACCAGTTGCTCCACAGATCAGCATTGATCTCTGGTGAGGCTTAGGGACCTTACTTGTGCATGAATTTTGTGCACCAAGCCTCTAGTAATATGTAATTAGAAGAAATGTGTGTCATCTCCAGTCAAGGCTGTAAATCTCATATGTGATTCTTGATTCTCTCTCCCAGTATGCAGTGAACAAAAAGACTAGATGTTCATAATGTCACAACTACAAAGGTAAGGACCTTTACCAGTCCACATATTTGGGCAAATTTTGCTGCAGAGCTCTTTGCCACACTGTAATGAGCACACATTGCTTTGTTAGACTACTATAATTTGGGACTTATTTTGATACTATACAGAATCATATATCTCAAACTAGAGGAATTTTGGACACTATTTTATAGCCAAGAAGTCCAAAGGTGTTTGTGTGCATCCCCATCACACCTGGAGAGTCATTAATAATCATTAGATTGCTCAAAAGTGTCCAGAATCTGAAATAAGTTTATTGTAATCAGTTTGGCCTAACCCCTCAATTTACAGACAATAAAAATGCATGCCAGTGAAATTGGAGGGTTGCTCTAGAAGCTGTGGCTAAGTTGCAATGCCCCTCCTCTCAGTTCTGCTGATGCCCCATCATGGCTCAGCCTGGGATAGTCCAATGGTATTAACCACACAGCCCCAAATGGAGCCAGTTGTTGTTTCCTAACTTCATCAACATGTACACCCATTAGTAGCCAGGGGCAGCCTCACAATTTTTCTTTTTCATGTTCTTGACCACATAGAACATGTTCAGAGTCTTTTTCATCGCATCTGTTCAAATACACAGCAAAAAAAATGTGGAAGATAGCCTTGAGCTTTCTTTTCACCCTCCTCCCCCCCCCCCCCCAAAAATACATTTTTATTTTATCCAAACTATCTAAAAATCTCATTAGGCCTGGCTTCAAAGTACATTCTCCAACTATTCACTTAACACTGCCTTCATCGCTGTCATCACAATTCAAGTGTCTCTCTCTTGGACACTGCTAACAGTCTCTTTGTTGCTCTCTCTGCTTCCATTCATGGCAGCCTCTGGATTTATTATGAGGAAATCAGAATGACCTTTTAAAAGTAAAATCAGAACATCTTAATGGCTTTTTATCACACTTAGAAAAAAACCTATTTTTAACTGTAGCCTACAAGGTTCTCCCCAATGGCCCAGGCTACCCAACTGACCTCATCAACTAGAAATGCTTCCTGTGGACATATCAATGGCTGACCATTCCTTACTATTCACATGTGCTGCAGGAGAAGCATTTCCTGACCACTTGGGGGAATAATCCTTGCTTCTACAATGCTTTATTCATTTACTAGAAGCCCAGTGTATGGAATTCGTGCAAGGGTAGGGTCCCTGAAGGCTACTGGCTACTGGCTGGGGCCTCCTTTCCTCCAGCTGCCTGCCAGGATGGGGCCAGTGGGGGACGGAAGGGCCAAGGGCGATTGGTGGGCCAGCCTGGCCCCCTGGTCGAACTTCCAGTGGAACTCCTCGTTGAGGGGACAATTTGCATATTAGGTTTTTATTAAATAGGATATTATTTTTAAAATAGACATTAACACATTATTTTAAAAATCTGTTTCCTTGTCTGTAGGCACCATGAGATCAGGGACCCTGTCTCTTTCTCTCAAAGCTGAATCACAGCACCTAGAATGCTAGTTCATTCTCATTGGTACTCAATATTTTTTAAATCAATAGATGTTCTCATTGGTACTCAATATTTTTTAAATCAATAACTATTGACCCAAACTATTGTTTTGCTGAGAATTGCCTTTATTGTTCTTCTATCTTCTGAGTATTATCCTTCTCCAGGGTCCTACATTTCTACGATACAGCTACCACCTGCCTCTCCTCATTTATTCTCTTCTCTGACCTGGAGAGCATTTGCAGACACAAAATAAACCTTTTGTCTCTTAATAGAAGAGCCATTATCATGTAAGAAAACACTCTGCCCTGAGTTTCAAATGACTCACCTCTCATCTACTTTTAATCCCAATGCTAGTGTTGGAATGTGACTTTGGATCAGTCATTTATCTTCCGTGAATCTCAGTTTTATAATTTGTGAAATCAGTATAATAAAAATGATAGTGATGATATGCTTCCCCTGAAACTGCTCCCCCGCAGCACCTGGTCTGTGTTTTATTTAGTATATTCAAATTAAAAGGCATAATTCATGTTTATATATACTATAAAATACAACAGAATGCCAATGTAAATGTATATTATTATTATTATTATTATTATTATTATTTGTTATTGTTGTTGCATGCCCTCTGATTTAATTTTTGGATGTTTCCTAATAGCACTAGTTATAATGTCAATAAAGAAACCTAGGATTGAGCCCTTTTAGCATTATGGCATTTGTTCCAAAAACATTATGAGGGCATTGTGAGGTCTCTTATAAAGTTAAATCATTATTATTTGTTCTATGCCCATATTTTTCAGAAATCAGAAAGCTTCTTCTACTACGGAAAATGTGACACCATTTAATGAGAACATAATCTCATGGAGCCAAAATTTTAAGCTTTCATCAATTTTGCACCAATTGGTTTTAACAGATAACATTACTAGTTGTAGAAATCTTGTCTTTCTTCCCTTAATTGGCTAGTACCTACAAAAATGAGCTGATTTGAATAAGGTATATAACATATTTTTCATCTGAGTCAATTCTGTAATAAGCCTGAACTTCATCATCTCTACATATGTAATATAAATGTATATATCATAGTTATAGAACAGGCTGCAAAAGATCCTCTTCGGCAGCATGCTGAACAACTAAGCAGTGAAAACTTGCTAATTCACTCCACATCACATATTGTGCAAAGAGTAGGAAATTGTTTCCTTGGTGGTTTTGACAACATTGCCTCTGAATGTAATTGAATGTCATTCGTTTATATGTTTGCAAATACGTTCCCAGTGACATTACACCTGGGACTGTGTACACTTGGTTGTCTGTTTATGACAGAGAAGCCAGACATATGGCCTGTGGCCTCCATTTGGCCCCAGAGCTGTTGCAAAGTCCTCCTACCAGTTTCCAGCCAGTCTGCCCTGTCACTGTGAATCAGTTCCATCAGAAGCAGCACTTCCCACCAACAAGCAAACAGAAGTGCAGCTTTCCCAACTGCCAGCTCTGAGATGGTAATTCCCTGATTAAAGCCAGAACATGTCATGTGCCATCTAAGTGAAAGAAAAAGCGATCCAACAAGGAGAAAGAGAAATGTTACAATAAAACCCACAAAAGGGGAGAGATCTAGAAAAGAGAAAATAAAAGCTTTGCTGCATGGAATCCAGGAAATGTGAATTTTAATACCTACTCTGCTCTAAAGAGGTCACGTAATAGTGGGCAAATCTTTTACCTCGTTAGCCTTAGTTTTCTCGTCTGTACAATGAATTGTACTACTTTATAAATTTTATTTCCATCAAGGAGTATTTTAATTTTCTTCATTAGATCTCATATTTCAAAGGATTTTTGCCTGAAAACAAATTAATTTTCCAATCATTATCAAAGGAATATACTGCTACCAATCAGTTTCTGACAAACATGATCATTGACACATTGGGTTAGTATAATCTCGAACTAAAAATAATGCTTTATTGATTTTTGTTTTTTCGGTGTACATATATTTTAGGTTTTCCTGTTGATGAATATTCAATAAAGACTGTGCTAGGCACTGTCAACTTAGGTGTTAAGCAACAAAAATTGATATTGATAAATTTCCAAAGTGGTAGAGCAAGGAGCAAAGAACAGCCAGATTTGGCAAAAATAGACAATATGATAATAGAGCTAAAAATTTAATATAGTTTCAAGAGAAGGCCTATCACTCAATACCCACATCAAAAGAAAATAAACAAACAAAAAACAACAGCAACAAAAGAGAGTCGCTCTTTTTACATTGTTCACCCAAAATGCGCTATATGGAACCAACACTAAATGCGCTATATGGAAGATCCTCTTTCAAAAAAAAGAGTCCTGGGTTTAATTGGGCTTGACAAACACAATATTTTTTATCCTATTCTTGAAAAATTATAATATATATTTGCAAGTTTAAGGCCCTAAAAAGTCCATAAAGAAACATATTTAACTTAGTTTGATATAGATTTCTCAAATATTTGGCCAAGAAATCTGCTTTTGTCAAATACAAAATAAATAAATGAATAAATAAATAAACATACAAACTGCACCTTAAGACACTCTAAATACGGCTCTTCTAGTGTATGTGTATGTCTGATGGCAATACTTAAGATCCTTGTAGCAAATTTTAAGTATATAACAGTATCATGAACTAGAGTCACCATGGTGTACATTAGCCCTCCAGATCTTATCTATCTTGCAAAAGTGGCTCTGATACTGGAATAGATGGTGTGGGGGACAAGGAGCAGGTGGATGCAGAAAGACCAGTTAGGAGGTCATTACAATATTCCAGGAAAGACATAATGGAGCATAGACCAGAGTAGTAAAGATGAGAAATAAAAACAAACAACAAAAACTGGTCAGATTGTAGGACAACTAATAGCTTGTTTGTATGCTGATGAGAAATGATCCAGTAGAGATGGGGGCAGATGGTGCTGTAGGAGAGAAGGGAGAATAAATGCGAAATATTTTTTGGGTAAATAGGAGCTACTGAAATATAGGTCATACGGAGAAATGACTTTCAATTGTAGCGTATTTATTCTACCTCTCACAACAAGAAGAACAGAGAGGGTAGGTTCACATGTTGGTAGGTGGACAGATGTGGTGGTAGGGATTTATGATGTTCTCTTCTTGTTACTTCAACTAGAGGCCCAGTGCATGAAATTCATGCATGGATAGGGTCCTTAGGCCTGGCCGGTGATCAGGGCTGACCAGAGCCTTCTTTCCCTGGCTGCCAGCCAGGGCCTTCCTTCATTCTATGCTGCCACCCTGGTGGTCAGCTCATGTCATAGCTAGCGATCAACCTCCCAGTCTCCTGGTTGAACTCCCAAGGCAATAATTTGCATATTAGGATTTTATATATATTATACATATGTATATATGTGTGTGTATATGTATATATATGTATATATATGTATGTATGTATGTATATGTGTGTATATATATTTCTTTTATTAAATGGATGTATGGTCATCAGCTGAGAGTGAGGACAGGGGAGGAGGTGTTGTAAGTATGAAAAAGGAGAACAAAATTGAAATAGAAGAGTGGAGAAGTTAATAAAAAAGAAAACAGTACAATTATCTGACTAGCATGAATAGATCTTATTAGGTTTGTGGTCATGAATTTAAATCGAGATGAGTAACGATGGCTATGTATTTTTCTACCTATGTTTACCTGCAAAATTGTAGGCATAGAGAATGGTGATATGAATTTAACTAAATTGTGGTCTTGCCAAACAAATAAAAATAGTAAGAGTCATGCAGTTAAGGGTATATTATCAGGAAGTAATTATAAGGATTACTCACAGAATGTAAGTTGGGTAAGGGGATAATGAGAACATCAAAGGGAGAAAGGACAGTAAAAAATTGGTTGAATCAATTGTTTAGATTTTTTAGTGAAATAAAAAAAGATTTTTGGTGTTTGGAACTAGAGAAAGTAAACTAGAAACATGATGGTCAGAGAGGGACATATGCAAATAAAATTATGGATGGGTTGTAGTTTTTGATAATGACATATTATAGGACACCAAAGGCTGGCGGAGGTCAAGATCATTGGAAGACAGAATTCAAAGGTCAGAGTATTTAGGGTATAAGAAAGATTATCTACCAGAAATATTGAATTCACCAGAAATTAAAATAGAGAAAGGGAACCAGGAGCTAAATTCAGACGACCAATAGAATAGGTCTGGGAATACAAGGATAATAGTTACAATAAGGGATATTGTATAGTACAACTAAATGGTTTGAAAGTCAAATTAGAAATGTGGGGGGAGGAGGCAAGATGCAATGGTTTGAGAGGGGCAATGAAGAAAAGTAGAAAGCACCCCCCCACACACACACACACACACTCCAGTTTAATAAGAGAGGCTGTGGCACGAAAATCATCCACCATCTGACAGGTTTTCAGGGAAACCCGAGTCTTTGGGATAGAGCCAAGTTTTCATTAGATAGAAGGAGCAAATTAAACAATAGAAAGAAGATGTAGATGTGAGAAATTATTTTAAGAATCAACTGAGAATTCCAGAGAACATAATGGAAGACTATCAGAGAGGGAAAGGTATAAAAGGGGGTATGAATATGGGGTGTATAGAGCATTATGGGGATTAGGTTTGGAAAGTGAGAGTTGCCTTGGAAACTATGTCAGGATAAAAGACAAAAGAAATTAATTCTGGTGGATTCAAGGCACATGATGGTGACAGATCTGAAAGCATGGGTTAGTAGGAAGGATGGATATCAGATAATCTCTTGATCCCAGTCAGTGGAAGCAAGAAAGCCTTGGAATTTACTCATTTGATTAAAAAATATTCATTGAGCACTTACTACACATAATACAGTGCCATTGGTACTAAGGATTCAGCACTGATCAAAGCACAGCTCTGACCAAATCACAGTTCTTACTTTATGAAACTTACACTCAAATAAAAGCAACAGAGAACAAATAAGGCACTGGATATGAGTAGTCTGCTAAGTGAAATAAGCCAATCATGAGTATCACATGATCTCAATCATATGTGGAATCTAATGAACAAAATAGAGATACAGAAGCATGGAAAAGACTGTGAAATTTCAGAGGGAAGGAGAGAGGGAAAGGAAGAGATTAACCAAAGAATTTATATGTATACTAGAGGCCTGATGCATGAAGATTCATGCAAGAGTAGGCCTTCCTTCCCCTGGCTGCCAGCACCGGCTTCCCTCCAGCACCCAGGACCTGGGCTTTCACTCTGGATGCTGCTTCTGCCTTCACTCTGGCCCTGCTACCCTTCTGTAGCTCCCTCCACCCCCTGCACCCTCCCTCATAGCAGGCATCCCACCCAGCCCCAGCCTCTCCATGCCTGTGAGTGCACGCTGCCCAGAGGCCTGGAGCAGCTGGGGCAGGGAAGAACACTTGCTTCATCACTATGGTGATGATATAAGAGGCCTAGCCTGGCCGCAGCCATCTTTGTCACATCAATTTGCATATTCCCTTCTTATTGGCTGTGGTGGATGCTTCCATCTTCGTTGTGGAGTGATGGTTAACTTGCATAATCCATGGACACAGACAACAGTGATGTAGGACTGCAGAAAGGGAGGATAGGTGTGGGGTAAAGGGGGTCAATGGAAGATTAAATATATCTGTAATACTTTGAATAATAAAGATAAATTTAAAAATAAATAAAGAGCAAGTATCTCTATATATAAAAGCCTAAGCGGCCATGCTGGCAAGGGAGGGCAGTTAGGGGCAATCAGGCCGGCATGAGAAGGTAGTTAGGGGCTATCAGGCTGGCAAGGGAGGGAAGTTAGGGGTGACTGGGTCAGCAGGGGAGGGCAGTTGGGGATGAACAGGCCTGCAGGGATAGACAGTTAGGGGTGGCCAGGCTGGCAGGGGAGGGCAGTTAGGTGCAGTTCTCCCAGCAGGGGAGCAGTAAGGCATTGATCAGACTGGCAGCAGAGTGGTTAAGGGGTGATTAGGCTGGCAGGCAAAGCAGCTAAGGGCAATCAGGCAGGCAGGAAGGTGAGCTGCTTGGGAGCCAGCAGTCCTGATTGTGAGAGGGTTCTCAGATTTGAGAGGGTGCAGACTGAGCTGAGGGACACAAACCCCCCATGCACAAAGTTCATGCACTGGGCATCTAGTAGTTGAATAAGCCTGAATGAAATATGTTAAGTTTTCCAACTCGTTGGGGAAAGAAGGCTCCAGACAAAATAATAACAAATATAAAGACCCAATAAATAAAAGTACATTGTGTCTTTTAGTATATAAACACTTCAAATTTATGTATAGTTAATTGTGTTCATTTTTTCTTAGTTTCTTAATTTTCTATATACCCAATTAGCCTTCTCCTGAACAACATAAATATTATTTCACATTTTCTTCACAGGTGTTTAGAATTTCTACTTTAACTCATATTACATCATTTTTGTTCTTGTTATACCACATGTAAATTTTGTAGCACCCTTCAAATTAGGAATGAGGTATGGAAATGAATAAATGGTAGCATTTCACATTATTTACTGTGTGTCAGGCAATGTTGTATGTTCTTTACATACATTAACTGATTAAATTCTCTCTCTCCCTCCCTTTCTATTTTTCTCTATCAGTTCAGTAATGTTCCCAAGATCAAAATTATACTGGTCGATAATATAGCCAGTATTCAAATTTAGGAAGACTGACTCCCAAGCTATATACTACTCTCTATCAAGCACTTAAATTAGTCCAACTAAAGTCAGGGAGGTTATAATGTTGGAATTGAAATGTCAACTGAGTGTTGAGAAATGAATAGAATTTTGACAAAAGGATGTGTAGAGAAGAGCTGGTGCAATAATAGTGCTGTAAGTTGATGACATTCTAGTTTGGAGAAAAGTTCATTGTCACGGGTGTATCAGATATAGGAAATAAAGAATGGGAGTTGATATGAAAAAAATTTTATTAAAGGGTTTGAGTACCAAGCTAAAGGTCAAGATTTTACTCTGAATGAGAAGATGTAGGTTTGGCTGTTGCTGCTGTATAGAGTAGAGAAATTAAGAGCTGCTTCCAGTTATGACCATCAACATCTAGCTCTCTGAAATCACGCTAGTTACCAAATTTATATCACCCTCCATAAACTCATATCTGAAAGGAAAATAATAATTGGGGTTGCTTTAGAGAATTAAATAAATGATGAATGTTCAGAATTTAGCCCAAAATCTGGCAAGTATTAGTCATGCAATACTTTCAACTCTTATTATTACTAGTCAAAGTGAATTTTGTGGAAAGACAGTGGGCAATCCAATCTCAAAGATGGATACAAGTGCTTTTTAAGTGGTAGCAGGCACACATGTTGGATAGCCATTTGGATTGGAGAATGAGAAGAGAAAAACAGATAAAGACGACCCTGAGATTTTGAGGTTTTGAGATTAGGTATTCTGAGGTAAAACTGGGGTCAAAATGAAGGAGGAAGAACTAAAAGAAAAAATTGTTCAATTTTTTTAAAGCACATTAAAGTGAGATGCCGGAATATATTTATCTAGAAATAAAATACAGTAAGTTTGTCTGTATTTTGACCAGTTTATAAAACATGGATCTACTAGAAATCTTTATTAAACAATACCTCCATGTTCTACCAGTGCAAAAAAAATATTATAGCCAGCAGGTGTGACTCAGTTGTTGAGCATTGAACTATGAACCAGGAAGTCAGGGTTCTGTTCCCAGTCAGGACAAATGCCCAGGTTCCGGGCTCAATCCCTAGTTACGGGACATGCAGGAGGCAGTCAATTGAGAACTCTTTCTCATCATTGGTGTTTCTGTCTCTCTGTCTCCCTTACTCTCTGAAATCAATAAAAATATATTCTTAAAAAATTATAGAATACCTAATGTTAACTTTGAGAAACTGTAATAGCTTAAAGTGCCTTCTGAATCAACAAAAATTAAATTATATATGATATAATTTTATTGATCAATATATGTTATTGCATTTTAATTACATAAAAGTAGGAATACCATGAATGGGTATAGAATAAATACATTCTAGTTTCACAGAAAATCTCAACTTTAAATGTATTTATTCTATAAGCTATTTATTTCAAATAAATAAAAACATCTATGGAGTTTATCCTTTGGATGTCAAGTACCTCTATCTGTTCAGAGCACAGGTCATAATACACAGATCTGGTGAGAGCATGAAATTAACCTGAAGAGATGAGCAAGGTGAGATCATCAAGGCAATATTAAAACAATGGGTCTCAACATAACTGGTTTGGTTCAGTGGATAGAGCATCGGCCTGCGGACTGGAAGGTCTCAGGTTCAATTCCGATTAAGGGCATGTACCTTGGTTGCGGGCACATCCCCTGTAGGAGGTGTGCAGGAGGCAGCTGATCAATGTTTCTCTCTCATTGATGTTTCTAACTCTCTATCCCTCTCCCTTCCTCTCTGTAAAAAATCAATAAAATATTTTTTTAAAAATGGGTCTCTCAGATCTCTAGTTGGTTTTGCAAAAATTTCCTACTCTTGAACTACACTAGAACAATTAAATTTATTATGCTGTTATGCTTCCACTTTTATTATATTTGACTGCTGATACGGTGTTTTCAGAATGTCAGATTAGGGTTTTCAAATTAGAGTTTAAAACCTTCTTCCAACCTTAGGAAATTAATTTTATGAGCAACTTAAGCATCTACACTCTAAAAAGACACCTGCTTTCTCATGGTAAAATATGACTGTAGGATAATTTAAAGAGCCTTGAAAAGTTAAAAAATCGGCAATATCTACTAATAAAAATACACAAGATGCTCAGGGGATTTAAAGTAGGTTAAGATATCAAAATATAAATGACATTTGAAAAGGATTCTGGTACTAAATTTAGGATTTTAGCATCTTGATACTGATAAATCTTGCTGCAGGGTTCCTAAAGCTGATGAGAACACCTGTCAGTGATGCCCAAATGCCTGAATTAAAATGTAATTTTGCTATTTCAGCTATTAGATTAAAATCAGAAACCTTTAAACATGCAGTAATTTATGTAGGATTCTTTTTTTATGGACTTTTACAGCATAGATTGACTGTTTGATTTTGGAAAGTTTCTAAATTGAAGATTTTAAGTGAATGTGCTTTGGCCATATGATGCAATTTTATTCCATATCAAATAGAGAAATAAAAAAGTAAAGTATGAGATCATGCTGTTAAGACATAATGAGAAGAATTTAAAATTCCTTTAAATAAACCCTTAAATGGAAATATTCATAGAGGATAAAAATATTCAGGTGTTGTGGTTTGACCTTTAAGGTCACATGGGAAAGATGAGTCCAATTCATTACTCACCTAAGCATTGCTTATTATAAAATAATATAGGCTTCAAGTGTTTTATATATAACCATTAGAAAAATCTGTGCATAACCCAGCCTCCATGATGTACTTGAGTAATGCAAAAAATAACTGTAAGTTGAATAACCCAGATTTTATACAACACTGCTATAAAGCTACATTTTAAAAATATGTTCCTATTGATTTTCTTTTTGAGAAAGAAAGAGTAAGGGACAGGGAAAGAGAGAGTAACATTGTTTGTCTGCTTTCTGCACACCCCACACTGGGAATCGAGCCTGCATCTCAGGCATTGTGCCCTGACCGAGATTCACTGTTAACCCTTTGGTGCATGGGGCAACACTCAAACAACTGAGCCACACCTGGACAGAGCTATAAAGCTATTTTTAATTGACTTAGACAATATAAGTAGTAAAAAATTAATTTTACAATTTAAGGATAATGGTTAGAAAACCTCTCTTTCCTCGTGCCTTTGCTTTAGTAATACTCAGAATGTTAGAAACAAATGTAGAGAATCTCCCTCACTTATAAAAAACTGTTTTGGAAGTTAAAAAGCAGGTGTTTTTTTATTGCCTTATATTAAAGTATGTTACACCTGTAAAAGTAAATAATGCATATCTCCAAATTTAAGTCTTGGAAAACTTTATCAAAATTAAACTTTTATTTATCATTCTTTCTGAGAGATCCACATGAAAACTTAATAGAAATTTGGGAGGAAAGAAAATAAAAAATTCTTTTAAGTCACAATATTTCATTTGCAATTTGAACTTTCAAAAATTGATAAAGCAGTGCACACATTTATTTTATAAAAATGGAAGCTTTAATTGTGCTGTCCTGTTATGATATATGTGTTGGACAATAGGGCATAATATTGATAAGTTATTTAGCAGGCTTTCTTGAATGGACATTGAAAATAGTTAAAGAGAAAAGTGAACTGAATTTTTGATTGAGCATTTGGAGTAGCCTTAGCCTGTTTGGCTCAGTGGATAGAGTGCCAGCCTGCAGACTGAAGGGTCCTGGGTTAGATTCCAGTCAGGTTGCAGGATCCATCTCTAGTAGGGGACTTGGGGCAGACAGCCAATCAATGATTCTCATTCATCATCATCATCATCATCATCATATTTCTCTCTCTCTCTCTCTCTCTCTCTCTCTCTCTCTCTCTCTCTCTCTCATCTTCCTCTCTGAAATCAATAAAAATATATTAAAATATTTTGGAGAAAATTATAAAACAGTTCTTATGATAATGTATGTAAAATAAAAATATGAGTGAAAATGGTCAATTTTCAATTACTTTTCACAGCTTTCAAAGCCTGACTTATTTCTCTGGCTGAACAAAGGAGGAAAGATATCAGCACTTATGTTGGGAAAACCTTAGAACAGCAAAGTGTTACTGCTACAAACCAACCTAAAGTGGCTTTCTTGAGACTATGGAATGCTGTACATTGAAATAAGTTCCTGAGCATAACATGTCCCCCTCCCCTCAAAGATCTGATTAACTTTGGAAACTTTTTTTTTCTAGTAGTATATTATTCTTAATTTTATTGAATAAAAAAATTAATAAAGTGAATTGACATTATATATGCTCCCTGAAGTGATATGCAAGAATGAAACTTTACACTTCAAAATAAATGAATCTCAGAAAAGTCACCTGAACTATTGACTGGCAAGTTGTGCCTCCATGTAATATTTCAAAGTTTTGTTCTGCTTTGCACAACAGTCCTCTGAAATGTGGAAGCCAGTTTTCCAGATGTTGTCTAATGAAGAAAGAGAGGACAATTTGCAAGTCAAATGAAATCCTAGAACCACCTGTATATCATTGAAGTAAGTGCTATATATGTAAATATCTGATATGCAGGATGGTCTTAGGCGACTCCTGTGAAAGGGTCGTGTGACCCCCAAAGGGGTCACGACCCACAGGTTGAGAACCACTGCTATAGAGTGTTGTGGACAGAAAGATAGAGAACAATTAATCTAGAGTAAGAATATGTTGAGGGGAGGTTAAAGAGAACAGTGTCATGTTTTGGAGTAAATTCTACTCAGAGTTCTTATGACAATGTTCATAGATTCAAATTAGGTCAGCAAAGCATGAATAAAAGTAGTTAATTTTCAAATATTTTTTCATAGACCTTTCAAGTTTACCTTTAAACACATCTGCTGCTGCATTTGTTTTATAAACCAAATAGAGTCCCGTTGCATGAATTTGTGCACCAGTGGGGTCCCTCGGCTTGGCCTGTGTGATCAGTCCAAAAACCAGCTCTCTGACATCCCCTGAGGGGTCCCGGATTGTGAGAGGGCACAGGCCAGGTTGAGGGACTCCCACTGGTGCATGATTAGTGTCAGAGAGGGACATGGGAGGTTGGCCAGCTGAGGAGGAACTGCAGGAGGGGTCCAGGGCATGTCCAGCCCATCTCACTCAGTCCCAGTCATCCAGACCCCAGAAGCAAGCTAACCTACTGGTCGGAGCATCTACCCCCTGGTGGTCAGTGCACATCAGAGCGAACGGTTGGGTGGCCTTAGCATATCATTAGCATACTAGAGGCCTAGTACACAAAATTCATGCAAGAGTAGGCCTTCCTTCCCCCAGCTACTGGCACTGGCTTCCCTCTGGCACCCGGGACCCAGGCTTCCCTCACAGCCCCAGGTTTGTACAGAAGGCTGTCCGGAAGGACATCAGGTCTAACTAACATATTATGCTTTTATTATTATAGATTATGCTTTGATTGGTTGAACAGATGACTGGATGATGGACACTTAGCATATTAGGTTTTTATTATATAGAATAATTATTTTCTTTGTCTCCATGAAGGGGTGGAAAGAGACACAAGTTTGTTTTGCAATTGCCCAGTTTCATAGAGGTGTTACAAACTTTGGACATATTTTAATTTTAGTTAAATTAATCCAGCTTAATTTGGATATAACTATATACAAGTGATAAATCATATAATGTATACTGTAAAGGTTTGCACAATTATAAGAACCCACAAGATTCAAGCTCCATTTGCTAAGAATAAAATCCAGTTGTGGTTTGGATATATTCAGAAAAGTTAACTACGTAAAAAATGTCATCTTGTCATTCAGTATATTAACTCCCTAGGTGTCTTCAAGACATATCCTCTGGCTTTTTTTTCGAAATGTACACTTCCCTTAGCTATGCTGCACTATTACAGCAAGCTAGCTGGCTTCTATTCTGCCTCATGCTTCATCAACCCAACTGTCAGTAGAGAGCTAATTGCAGAAACTTTATTACTTGAGGTGATATTGAAACAGAGAGAACACAGCTTGATTTTTCATATTCCAAACTTTTCAATGTGAACAATTAAGAAAAAAAAAAAAACAACCACTTTCCTTTTGGTTCCATAAGCAAAATTGAAATGGATGTCACTGATTATAAAATAGAAACTTAAAATGTTGTCCTTCTATGTGATTATAATGTTGTATAAAATATCCCATTAACCCCTTCTTAGCAAAATGCATATTTTATACATTAATAGCACTTCAAACTTTACAACATAATTGAATATCCTGAATTGGAGAAAGAGAACTAGCCCTTATTTGTGATTCTGTCATCCAAGTATTTTTGCAGGGAAAGTATACTTCAAAGATGTACTTTATATACCCTTTGTACATTTATAGAATACTAGAGACCTGATGCATGAAATTTGTGAAAGAGTAGGCCTTGTTTCCCCCTGATGCCGGCACTGACTTCCTTCTGCCACCCAGGACCCAGGCTTCCCTCACAGCCCTGGTTTCATGCAGAAAGTCGTCCAGAAGGATGCCCATCTAATTAGCATATTATGCTTTATTATTATAGATATCTACTGTGGGATATAACATATTTAAAGCACCGTTTAAATTTTTTTTTTTCAGAAAACAAGTTTTGAAGTAGCACAGGAATTTCATCTAGAAGTGCAAAAAATAGATGAAGATGGTTTAATGGAAAATTTATTGGAATAAATCCATGAAAAGTTGATGGAGACCATTTATTGAGTGATTAGAAAAACCAGCAAATATAGCTCCATATGAAAACTTTGATTTAGCATTTGTTAAAGCACATGAGAGAGACTTCTAAGTCAGACTTAATATCTAAAGAAAAGAAAACAAACCTGTGTCAGGATCTTCAGGAGAAGAAATAATTAGGGACACGAAGGTGGAAAGAGCAGATTAGAGATAAACAAAAGTGTTCTCACCTTAGGAAAAACTGCACATAGATTTTTTTTTTAAATAGTGCAATTTAGAGAGGCGGGGAGTGGGAGAAACTGCAATAGGATGAGACTTAAAAATTAAATGGCCAACATGGATTAGCAGGACACTAGCCTGTAATGTAATAGCTGCACAAGATCTTGAATGGGCTTGAAATCCTGAAGAATTTCAAATTTGCTGGAAGGGTAGTGAGAAGTCAAGTAGGGTTTTGCATAGGAAATGACATGGTCAGATTTGTAACTTTGGAAGATCAATCTTACTGTAGTCTGGAGAATTCCCTGGGGCAAGATAAGACTGAAAACTGGGGAACCCATATAAAACACGGTTGTAGCAATCCACATAGGTTATGATCTAGGTAGGGCTCAGCAGGGGTAGTAGATGAAGAAATGGATAGATTTAAAATATATTTGGGAAATGGAATCGACCAGATAAGTGACTGACTGTCAGAGGGAAGCTTCAGGGATGGCATTTAGCTTTCCGGCCAGGACAACAGAGGGATGGTGGTTCCATTTGCACAGGAAAAGGTATTGGTAGTAAAAATGATTTCATCTGTAAAACAGTTGAATGCACATAACCTCTGAGCTATACATTTAATTAATGCAGGTTCAAATAGTGGGCTATGGAACACAAACCAGCTGGTAAGGAAGTGAACATTTGAAGGTGATGCTAGATAAGAGGAAAACAGAGGGGTTGATTTCTGGACATTTTAATCAGTTAACTGGGCAAGCATGGGATGAATGACCACAGGATATCTGGACTGGCTGGAGCTTGTGCTCAGAGAGAGGTGTCTAAATTCATAAATTCAAAAGTGGACAAATCCTGGTAATGACAAGTGATGAGGCTGGGGGCTGAAGTGGTGTTGAGATGAGAGTCTTGGGGGAAGAGGCACTAGCAACTCAACTTAGTGCTGTAGTTCCATTTGCCCAGTGCTCATGCTGAGTTTTGACTTGAAACTCGGATGCTGTTAGGGTAACAAAGAATATTATTTATTAATATCTGGATGATATTTAAAAGTCTATTTCTGGTGATCTTGCTGCATTTATTTATGGTGAGAATGGTATCCTTACTGAAGTAAAGAATGGCAGCCCCTCTACAATAAATCAGCAGGGATGTAAGCTTGAAACTGCAAACATATACTTAATTTATAATTAACTTTGTAATTGATTTCAGAGAGGGCGAGAGAGGTAGAAACATCAGTGATGAGAGCAAATCCTTGATCATCTGCTTTCTGCATGTCCCACACTGGGGATCAAGCCTGCAACCCAGGCATTTGCTCCGACAGGGAATTGAACTGTCACCTCCTGGTTCATAGGTCGATGCTCAACCCATTAGCCATGCCGGCCAGGCTATAATTAAATCAATTAATATGTTTGCCCACTATTGGATTGAATTCAGTTTAATAAAATTTAGTGCAAATATGGTGGCATATAGAACATTAAAATGTGTGGATAGATAAGCATTAGAAACACTGAAGGAAAAAGTTTGACTATTGAATGGTTAAGATTTGTGAAATCTTATAAAAGAGATGAAAGTTGATCTGAACTTTAGAAGGTGAGTTAAAATTTAAAGTAGAGAACCTATATTATCTGCTAATTAAACATTTAATGAGCTTAAATTCAGATCCTAAGTCTGCCTCTTCTGGCATAAGCCCCTGATCAAATTCATTAGTCTTTCAGAATGTAAACATTCATAACAGTAAAGTAAGAATATTAATATTATTACTTACAAAAGGTAACTAATTAAAAAAGCTTTTGCCCTATAATGACTAATTAAAGTGAAAGCATTAAAATACTAATCATCAAAAAGACAAAGATGGAATATAGAGATTATTTAGAGAAAAAAAATCTCTGCTTTAAAATTTTAATGTACTTTTTGTTGTGCAAGAATTTTTAAATATAATTTTAAAAGTAATTATTGCATTACAACTATTGGAGAAATTATGTTATCACAATATACTAAATAATAGACACTGTTAATGTTGACCAATAACTTTTTTTCTTTCCATTTTTTAGTGTATGTTCTCTCTTATCTACCTGAATTTAGTTCTGGCCAATAAAATGTGAGAGAAAATATCTCCTGAATAAAGACTTTAATGACTTGTTCTCAATGCTTCAATTTTTTCTCCTGCCATAACAATTCTGTGTGCTTAATGTTGAGATGCAATCATCAAAAATGTTATAATGTTCATTATCCTGGTAATTTTGGGCCAAAGACCTCTGGCCCAATTGCATGAAACAAAAAGAAGAACCAAGATTTGAGAGTTGTCATACCTACGTAACTTAAACTATACTAACTGATCCAGTGTATAATTTATCAGTCTATCACAAATGAGAGAATAGATTTATAAAGGGAAGTTCATCTTTTATATAGGCTTGGACAGATATAGTATATTGATAAACCAAGAAAAAATAGTTGAGCTATCTAATAATAACAGAAATATATATATATATATATATATATATATATATATATATATATAGTTACAGAAGATGATTGACTTTGGGTGGTGAGCACACAATGCAATGTACAGATAATGTATCATAGACCTATACACTTGAAACCTTTATAATCTTATTAACCATTGCCCCCCCCAATAAATTTAATTTTAAAAGAAAATGTAAAAAAAAAATAAATGGTGACATAATTTTATCTTTCTAATAAATTATAGGCAATAATGTACCTAATATTACCAATCTAGTTTGTCATATTTAAGAAATTATGTTCTAAGCTTTTCATTTTATACTACACTAAAAATTCTTCATGCTTCATGTTCCCTTACCTCTAGCAGCTTATGGTCTAAGACAAACAATGTAATATAGACATAAGCATAAAACAAATAAAATAAATTTTGTTAAACATATCAGCATTCTTGGTATGTAAAAGGCATGATAAATGGCACAATTAAGAGTGATGTCACATGATTATATAAATGTACAAGGGGCCCGGTGCACAAAAGTTTGTGCACTCGGGGGGCGGAGGGTCCCTCAGCCCAGCTGGTGCCCTTTCGCAGTCTGGGACCCCTTGGGGGATACCCACCTGCTGCCATGCCTGGCCAGCCTGGGTGAGGGGCTGATGGCTGTTTGCAGGCTGACCAAGCCCCCCAGTAGGAACCCTCACCCCACAGGGCCAGCCTGGCTGAGGGCCGTTTTCAGGCTGCCCATATCCTGGTCAGAGTTCGGGTCCCTACTGAGGTGCCTGGCCAGCCTGGGTGAGGGGCTGGGTGAGGCAGCTGGTTGCCACCTCCAGGGTCCCGATCGCTGGCTCCACCTCCTCCTCAGCCTGAGCCCAGCAGGCCATGCTGGTTGCTGCCTCCGAGGTCCTGATTTCTGGCTCCACCTCCTCCTCAGCCTGAGCCCAGCAAGCCATGCTGGTCACCAGCTATGATCCAATCGCTGGCTGTGCCTCCTCCTCAGCCTGAGCCCAGCCGCCCTCCACTGCCTGCACCGCACTCACCGCCACTCTTGGCTGGGTAAATTTGCATACAGCCACTCTGATTGGCCGATGGGTGTGCCTTGGCTGGTGGGCATGGCTTAGGTGTCTCAGAGAGATGTTTAATTTCCATATTTCTCTTTTATTAGAGTAGATAGTACTTGACAGATATCTTGGTGTGTATTCTCTCCTGAAAAAATAAAAGGTATTGAGGAGAAAGTAAACTTTATGGACATTTGAATAAATAATAGTAGAGGGTCAGGACACAATAGAAAGTTTGTGACTGAAATAAGTTGAACTTTGACTATGTCTTAAGTAAGATTATGGGGAAGATTACAAAAATGGGGTGTTCAAGTATCATCTAGGCTTGCAGGGCATGAGCCACGGGCAGCAAGGCATGTGTCGTGAAGCCATTGTACCTGGGATAATACCCCACCCATTTCTGTAGAAGTAGACCACCATTTCAAAATTCTTGGTACAGCTTTCTAATGCCTTTGTCCCTTAAAGAATTGGTGTGGATAGTTGAATTCTGCTTTGCTGGTTGCATTTCTGACTCTTGGGTCAGCTCCAGGCACAAAATATCTCTGGGAAGTGACAATAAATAAGAGATCTCACTTAAAATTCTCAGTGCTTCTTAGAGCTGAGAAGTGTAAGTTTAGGAACTCTATGAAGAAAATGCCATGAGGGTGATTATTTATTTTAGGCCTTAGAGCAGGAAGATATTTTTGAAATTCTGATCTGTTTATATCTGCCTGATGCTGTTTAAAACCCTTTAATAGCTTTCTACTCCTCTTAAATCAATGGCCTTTTATTACAGAACCCCAGGATAAGGTAAAATGAACTAAAAAACTACAAATAATATGAACTTTACCTACATCTCCAGTTCCCTCACTTACCTTTCTTGGTTCTCTCCCTGGAGTAATCACTTAGACTTCTTTCAATTCCTTGATTACCTGTGCTGTCTTCCAATGTGAGAGTTTCACAGGAGCAATTACCTCTACTGAGAATATTTTTTCCTTCTCTTCTTAGCCAACCTCACCTTTATTTCTCTTTCAGCTATATCTACACTAATAAAAGAGTAATATGCTCATTAGTGTCACTCTGCTACATCCCAAGACACGCCCACCAGCCAATCAGAGTAACTATATGCAAATTAACCTAAACAAGATGGCAGCCAACAGCCACAGTGCTAGAGCAAACAGGTGGCTTCATTACCCCGGTGATGGCGGAAGCTTCCTGCACTGGCTGGCTGTGGCCTTTGCTCAAGGCAACAAAGTTTCAATTGTAGAAGATAAATAAACCCCACATACCTGCTTCCAGCCAGACTTGCTGGGAGCTTGGGTCACAGGGGACTTTGGCCAGCCTGCAAACAGCCATCAGCCCCTCACGCAGGATGGCCCCACCCTCATGGGGTGAAGGTTCCTGCTGGAGGATTTGGCCAGCCTGCAAACAGCCATCAGCCCCTCACCCAGACTGGCCAGGCACCCCAGCAGGACACCTCACTCTGAAGGAACTATGGCCCGCCTGCAAATAGCTATCAGCCTTTCATCCAGGCTGGCCAGACACCCCAGCAGGACCCTCCCTCTCTGAAGGGGATGTGGCCAGTCTGAAAATGGCCCTCAGCCCCTCACCCAGAATGGCCAGGAACCCCAGCAGGACCCTCACCCTGATCTGGGACATCCTTCAGGGCAAAGCAGCTGGCCCCCTCCCATGCACCAAGCCTCTATCCTATATAATAAAAGGGTAATATGCAAATTGACCCTAACAGCAGAACAACTGCAAATGACTGGTCACTATGACACACACTGACCACCAGGGGGCAGACGCTCAGTGCGAGAGCTGCCCCTGGTGGTCAGTGCACTCCTATAGGGGGAGCTCTGCTCAGCCACAAGCCAGGCTGATTGCTGTCAGTACAGCGGTGGTGGTGGGAACCTCTCCTGCCTCTTCAGCAGCGCTAAGGATGTCTGACTGCAGCTTAGGCCTGCTTCCCATTGGCAAGTGTACATCCCCCCAGGGCTCTCGGGCTGACAGAGGGATGTCTGACTGCCAGCTTAGGCTCGATCACCCGGGGGAGCAGGTCTAAGCCAGCAGTTGGACATCCCCTGAAGGTTCTCAGACTGTGAGAGGGCACAGGCCCGGCTGAGGGAGTCCCCGCCCCCCCTGAGTTCGCCAGTTTTTGTGCACTGGGCCTCTAGTTTTATATAATACTTGTAGGGAAGTCTACCTAGACTTTCTGGCTAGGTCAAATCCTCCTGTAAGAGGATTTTGTGCCACTGAGACCTCTCCTTTGTAACCATTGTCAGAATTGAACTCTTACAATTGTTTATACGTGATTCATTGATAGATGTCTGTTTGCCTCAATGGACTATAAGATCTATGAGATAAGAAAACATGGATTTTTGTTTGAGCTTGCTTTGTCATTACTTAATAAAGCAACAAGCAAATAGAAGACTTATAATTAATATTTGGTTGAATAATTAATATTGTAGAAAAATGATGATGACACCTCAATGAGCAGATGTTCCTGCCAAGTCACTCACATGTTTAAAATAAAGGCCAAGGTATTGAGAATTTGGTGGGGAAAGGTTGATAGGAAAGTATAGATTTCTTTCACAATGTAGTCATTATCGGGAGGGGGTGGGATGTGGAATCAGATGCTAAACTTTGAGGTCATTGAGGAAAAAGATAATAAACTATCATGTTAGCAGTAATTCTCATGGAAATTTCTTTTTCCCAAAATCGGAAATGAAAGGTAAAGAATGAGTTACAATTTTTGATAGTGTATTTCATCTTTTAAGTACTCTGTGGATTGGGTTAATAAAATTCTAACTTAATTGGGATCCATAGATAGCATATCATTCTAATAAAATAAATGATGTACCTAGCAAAAATTCTGTATAAATTTCAGTCATTTTAATAGAATATGTTCTACAAAAATCTTAGAATTTTTTCATACCTTATTCAGTACAAAGATAGTGGACATTATATGACCTGTTCTGATGATTTATAATATTGTGGTGCCTCATGGCCATTATTTTGATCATAAATTCTCATTATGGCAAATACAGATATAAATATAGAACAAGGGTATATTGGACTGACTGACCTGGGATATAACACCAAAATATTTTTAAATTATTAAATACCTTTCTATTCTTAGTTTTTATCAATTTGCCTCTACCATAAAACAAAGGACAAAAATAAAAATAGTTATGGGTTTATGATAACTGACTTAGTTGTTTCAAGGAGAAACAACTTTTCATGACTCATGTGAAGCTATTTATAAACCTTGATTTATTATGTCAATATCTAAATTATTCTATCTTTAGTAATGGGAGTCAGCTTTCAGAATAAGTGTGATTGGTTTACTTCCTGCTAAACTCTAATCTGTACAGATATAGCCTCTAATCCACATGAAATGTATCATTTTTAAGACAAAATATTAAAAATGCTTCTTTATAAATAAAAAAACTTGCTTAATGAAAGATCAAGTATTTTTATTTTTTGAAGAAACATAGTTTCTAAATGTTATTTTTGAAAACAGTTTTGCAAAACTTATCTTCTAAAATAAATGTTTTATTAATAAAGCATTTCAAATGGAAAAATAACCCTCCGTATTCAGTGAAAAGATATGTTTTATTATTGAGGGATATTTAACATAAAAATATAATTTGTGCAATGAAAGCAGGTAACATGCTTATGAACATAGAAAAAGTTTTGGGCTTTTTTTTTTCAAATTGAGTCCTGCTAATAATTAGGTCACATATTGTGACATTTTGTAACACATTCAATATTTTTTTTTCACACTGGGAAAATATTCTACATTTTATATCAAGGGGAGGTATTAAATGTTTGCATAAAGATTGCTGTGAAATGCATATGCCTTTACTAATTTTGTCTATATTATAGAATTGTTTGCTTCATTTTGAAACAGAAGTCAAAATCCTGGAAAAAATTAAAATTTAAAAACATTACTCTTCAAAGTAGAGCAAACAGTCATACAAATATATATTTTTGCGCAATAATTAGGCATCTTTTTAAATAGCGAAGACCTTATTCCTAGCTTCTTCTGTTTTTTATATTCCCATTCCTAGAACAAAATTATTGGGCAAGGCTTCTGGAAGGATGACTTATTTATACAAATGTTCAGCAAGGAAGGGAGAGATTTCCTGAGACTAAACCATCCCCCCCGCTCCCAAGCATATGAAGATTCCTCCCAATTTTGTTCCTTGTAATTAAGCATTATGATAAAATCCTCAAACATCTCACAACTGGTTAGTGCTTCCATGAAAAGATTATAAATATCCAAGTAAGTCTGGACATAGAAAGCTAAAATGAAAATTCCAATGGTTTCTCCATATGTTAAAGACACTAACAAACTTCATTTTCCTTAAAAACTCTAGTGTAAAATATGTAGAAGAGAATTCTTTAAAAACAATGCAAGATTTTAATTTATAATTTTCCAAAACAGCTATGTTATTTCTAGTGTCCATCTACCTGTTTCCATTATAGAAGACTTGTATTTCTCACCTTGTGGATCCATGTTCTGAGTACATTTTCCCATCTTTGCACTTGAGTGCAAACCACCATCCCTCTGTCTTGAACTATTGCAATACCATCTAAGTGGTTTTTCTGCTTCTGCTCTTGTTTTTGTATCTTTCTCCACATTGTATCCAGAGGGATCTTTTAGTGATATTAAGAAAGTGAAACTGTTAACAATCCCCCTCCCCCAAACCCCTGAACATATCCTAACACTTGGGATGAAATTCACAGCTTTTACCAGCTCCCAGCCCCTCACTAAGCCTCCAAATCCACCTCTTGTTTTTCCTCAAACCTAGCAAATTCCATCCTTCCTCCTCATAAAATTTCTCACTGAAACTTGACAAGTCTTAATCATACCATTTAAGTTTCTGATCAATATCATATACTCAGAGATTCTGTCTAAAATAGTAGACAGCCTTATCACTCTCTATTCTTTTAGACTGCATTTTTTTTCATAGCACTCATTACTTATTGAAATTATATTACTTGGTTTTGTTTTATTGTTTATCCCCTTGACCAATTATTTGCTCTGAGTATAGCTGTAGCAACTTTATTAATCTACTAGAGGCCTGGTAGATTTTGGTGCATAAAAATTCATACACTTGGGGTGGGGGTTCCTCAGCCTGGCCTGTGTCCTCTGGCAGGCTGGGACCCCTCGCCCTCGGGGAATGTCCACTTGTTGGCTTATGCCTGATTTCCCCACTGGTCATCTCCAAGGCGGGTGCCATCAGAGGGTCACCTGATTGCCCCACTGGTCACCCCACAGATCAGACCTGATCAACAGCCAGGCCTAGGGACTCTACCTGTGCATGAATTTCATGCACTGGGCCTCTAGTATCTAATCTAATAAAAGAGTAATATGCAAATTAACCATCACTCTGAGACCCCTAAGCCACGCCCCAGCCAAGCCATGCCCCCAGCCAGTGAGAGTGGCTGTATGCAAATTAACCCAGCCAAGATGGAGGCCAGCAGCCACTGAGCTAGAGCAAACAGGAGGCTTCCATTGCACCAGCAATGGAGTTGAAACTGCTTGCCTAGGCCTGCCGGGCCTCTGCTCAAGGCAACAATGTTTCAATTATAGAAGATAAATAAACCCCAGAAACCTGATTCCAGCCAGCCTCACTGGGACCTTAAGTCAATGGCAGCTGCGGGAAGCCGGAAAATGGCCCTCAGCCCCTCACCCAGGCTGGCCACATCCCCATGGGGTGAGGGTTCCCATTGAGGGGCTTGGCCAGCCTGCAAACAGCCATCAGCTTCTCACCCAGGCTGGTCAGGCATGCCAGCAAGTGGACATCCCCCGAGGGGTCCCAGACTGTGAAAGGGCACAGGCCGGGCTGAGGGACGCCCCCTCCCCCCCCAGTGCACAATTTTTTGTGCACTGGGCCCCTAGTTATTAATAATATTTATTTTTATTCATAGACCAGTATCAAATAGCAAGCAAGTGGCAGAGCTAGGATTTAATCTTAGGTGCACTGATTCTAGAATTAGGCTCTAAAACCATTGTGATACATTATGTCTTTTCAGAAAATCATGACAATTTCACAATCATTTGTTTCCATATTAATATCACTATACTGTGAGCTCTCTTGGTGAATATTATGCTTATTCAAACACTGAATATGCACAATAACAATGAAAAAATAAATGAATTATCTATACTTAGGCAGCAACAAATAAACTCATGCATCCTAAAAAATAAACAAATGCATTTTTGTTAAACTGTCAGATTTACCTGATTCTGATCAACAAGATCATGGCAGAACTATAGTTTACCTGAGGAACAAATATTAACCATGAATCCCTTCAGTCTATAAACATTTGCAAACATACATGTGAACAAAAGAATTCTAGGAATGCTCTTTAAAGTTTAGACTCAAACTATACTAAGACCATTTGAAGAAGCTAGACAAAACCTGATTCCATATTAGTGATTTTTTTAATTGGTTGTGGGGACTATAGATAGAATGTAAGTTGATTTTATTAATTAACTCCAGATCTATGTCATAAATTTCCTTTCAACACTTGGCTTTCTCTGACCTAAACATGATGCAGTGGAGAAAGAAGCACTAAAGAATGCATGAATATGTAAATAGACAAAATTATTCTCTACTAGAGGCCCAGTGCATGAAATTTATGCACAAGGTGGGGAAGTGTCCCTCAGGCCGGTTTGCACCCTCTTGCAATCAGGGAACACTCTGAGGACATCCCTCTCACAATCCGGGACCACTGGCTTCTAATCGCTCACCTGCCTGTCTGCCTTATCACCCCTAACCACTCTACCTGCCTGCCTAATCTCCCCTAATTGCACACCTGCCTACCTGATCACCCTAAATATCTCTGCCTTGGCCCCAGAATGATGTCCGGAAGGTTGTTCAGCTGTCCGGTCTAATTGTTATGTTATGCTTTTATTATTATAGATGTGTCTGAACAGCTAAAGGAGAAACGATGTCCAATGTATTCTCAGGACATGTATATGTGTCAGCCAAGCCTCAGATCAAATATGGCAAAAAGACTTAGTTGCCGAAATAACCTAGCTAAGGAAAGACAAGATGAAGTGCAGCATCAATCTCCAGTCTGAGGAATATGAACCAGAAAATCAAATGCTATCAATCTTCCTACAGAGTTTTGTGTTCATTTTCTCAATAAAATTTGTTTTTTGTCCACTAACAAAAAAATGAGAATAATTGAGTTAAACACCTGGAAAATTAAATCCAAAATAGTAGCCTCTTCATAAATAGTGGCTCTGTCCACAATTCAAAAGCAGTTAATTAATTTCATCAGTGTAGTGGTAGAGAGTGTCTTTGAAAGAACCTACTTTAGTAAAATTTGTATTAACTGGTTCTGATTTAAATGATGTGATATTTATATAATCATAGGTATTTGCAATTATTTAATTAATTTGAAAAGTTCACCCTACTGCCTCAATCATAAATATGTATTGAGTATAGTGTAGGTAAAGTAGTGAACTAACTTTTAGATATAAAACATTACCAAGAGAGTTTGGGCAACATAAATATACTAGAGGCCCTATGCATGAAATTTGTGCAAGGGGCTCAGCCCATCGCAAGCCTGGCTGCCTCATGGCCTCGCAGCCTCATGGCCCTGCTCACTGGTCACAATGGAAGGTCACCTGAAAGGTTGTTCTGGAAGGTCGGTCTGCTGTCTGGTCTAATTAGCATATTAGCTCTTTATTATATAGGATTCCTTTTCCAAGACCGTGCATTTGAAAGTACCTGTGGTGCAATTTACAATAACTAAGATTTGGAAACAGCGTAAGTGCCCATCAGCAGACGAATGGATTAAAAAGCTGTGGTACATTTACACAATGGAATACTATGCTGCTATAAAAAAGAAGGAACTTTTACCATTTGCAACAGCATGGATGGACCTGGAGAGCATTATGCTAAGCAAAATAAGCCAGTCAGAGAAAGATAAATATCACATGATCTCATTCATATGTGAGATATAGTGATCAACATAGTTTGATAAACAAGAATAGATATACAGACAAATGGTGGCAGGGGGAGGCATTAGAGAGCAACCAAAGGACTTGTATGCATGTATATTAGCATAACCAATGGACACAGACATTGGGGCGGTGGGGGCTTGCCCAGGTGGGAATGGCTGGGGGTGGGTGGGAGTCAATTGGGGAAAAAGAAGACATATGTAAAACTTTAGACAATAAAAAAAAAAAGTGAAAACGGAAAAAAAATAAAAAACACAAAGTACCTGTGGTGAAGAACCAGGTTTTTGGTTGTTGCTGTTTTTCTCCTGTTGTGAGTCAGGTAACAATATTTTTGTGGGTTTTTTTTTTTAAATGTGTTCATATAAAAATAAAATTAAAAGTTCAAAATGAAAGTTCAAAGCATTTATTTTTAGATTTAATAACCATAAAATTACATTTCAATAAATATAAACAGAATAAATAATACATTTATGAATATAATATTCTGTTGAATTTATTTTACTATTTATTCTTTTGTGTTGATATCCTAAAATAAACACATCTGCATACTGTTGTGTCACTTTTTATTTATTCTGTTCATTTAATATTTGTTAGGAGTTGATAGCAACATCACAGTAACTTCATAAAATGAACTGTAAAATTTCTTTTATTTCTCTGTACCTTGGAAGAGATTAAAAAGCAAAGGAATCACATCTTCTTAAAAGTTTGTACAAAACTCAACTCTGGAACCATCTGGGTCACAAAATAACTTGAAAAATTTTTAGTCAATGTAAAGGTCAACGTGCCCCAGCTCATTGGCAGCTCAGTAGGACTTACTGCTACTGCTAGATATAAGGAAACAGTCATGCTCTAGTCAAAACTTATGAGTCTGTATCTTGTGTTGAGAAATAGAGCAATAAACTTTGTGCATCACCTTTTGTAGTTTTTGTAAATAAAAGCTTGCTTCTGCTTCTGGTCAGGGCTGCAGTGTAAGTCCTCATTTCGGTGGGGTGCTGGCACTGCAGACCAGCTGCCCAGCTGAATAAAGGCTCCTAAATTCTACCTTTTGGCTCTGGTGGTCATCTATCTTGCTGGTCACCCTATAACAGTCAATATAATGATTTGCTTTTATAACAAAAATGTATTATTTCACTGAGTGCTTACATTTTATTATCATTATTTCTGTACATAATTAATCTGAAAAATATTTTTTTCTGTCTGAGGTCTGTCTCTTTTCATATGCATAATGTTTTAGATCACTATTCTCACACACTTTCCAATGAGTATCTTTTAAAGATTTATGTGTTTCATTGTAGTTTTCAAATAACTCATTTAGATATATTTTCATTTCTAAATATTGTTATTGATTACTAGGGGCCCGGTGCACAAAAATTTGTGCACTTGGGGGGTGGGGGTCCCTCAGCCCGGCCTGTGCCCTCTTGCAGTCTGGGACACCTCGGGGGGGGGGGGATGTCCACCTGCTGGCATGCCTGGCCAGCCTGGGTGAGGGGCTGAGGGACATTTTCAGGTTGCCCACAACCCCTTCAGGGTTCGTGCACTGGGGAGTGGGAGGGCTAGTGAGTGCAGGCCTGGACGTTTCCCACCAGAGGGCCCAGGATTACACACTCCTGGTGGGCCCCCACTGCTGAAGGGACACACTTGGCACAGAGCTGGGTGGCGAGCCAGGGGCAGACACTGGTGCAGGATCCCTTGGTTGGGTCCTGCTGCTGAGCAAACACACCCAGGGTGGAGCCGGGCAGTGAACGGGCTTCAGATTCTTCGCACTGTGCAACAGACACTCCCGCACGCCTTGTGGAGACTCCCAGGGGGCGGATGAAGGTAGTGGACCCTGGACGGGTGCTCCCGCATACCCCCAAGGAGGCCCCCCGGGCAGAGCCAGGCAGCAGACCCAGGACGCCTGCTCCTGCATGCCCTGCAGAGGCCCCCATGCTCCCACATGCCCTGGGGAGGCCCCCAGGGGGCAGAGCCAGGCAGTGGACCCAGGATGGGTGCTGCTGGATGCCTCGAGGAGGCTCCAGGCCAGACCCCCCCCAACTGAGCTGACACACCTGGCACAGCTATGCCAGCCGCAGAGGCTCCCAGTGCAGAGCCGCCCTGCCAGCCTCCATCTTGGCTGGGTTAATTTGCATATAGCCGCTCTGATTGGCTGGTGGGCATGGCCATGAGCAGAGGCTCAGCCAGACTAGGCAGGCAGTTGCAACAGAAGCCTTTGGTTTGCTCTAGCTCCATGACTGCCAGCCTCCATCTTGGCTGGGCTAATTTGCATACAGCCGTTCTGGTTGGCTGGGAGGCATGGCTTGGCTGGTGGGCATGGCTTACGTGTCTCAGGTAACTGTCAATTTGCATATTACTCTTTTATTATATTAGATGTTATGCTATATTGATAACTTCTTTTTTACTGATTCATAGGGGTCATTTCAATATATTTTACTCTCTGTATTATTGTTTATTTTGGCAAAACAACATACAACAAACTGGACAGCTTAAAGTAACACCCATTTGTTAGTTTCCTGCTGGCAAGAAGTGTGGCCTGCATTGCTGGGTTCTTTGCTGAGGGTCTCAAGGACCAAACCATGATGTTGCTCAGGCTGGGGCTCCTTCTCGAAACAGGAAAAATCTGCTTTCAAGCTCTTTTTTATCCGCCTAATTAAGTTCATTTTTGTTACTGGACTTTTGTGAGGTCACCTTGTCCTTTTGGGTTGTCAACAGGTGTCTGCTCTCTGATCCTAGCACCGGCCCACATTCCTTGCCACGTGGCTTTCCATTATCAGACCTGCATCAGTATATGAAAACCTGCCTTGCTTTACAGCTCTAACCTGATCTCCACCCCCTAGGTTACACTTGAGAGATGTGAGATGAGGACAGGCACAGCAGGATATTTTCCTATCTTAAAGTCAACTGGCTTGAGGCCGTAATGATACTTGCTAAATCTTTCACAGCATCTAAATTTGTATTTGACTGAGTAACTGGGAAAAAGCCTGAGTATACCAAGAGGCAGCAGAATTTTTTCTACTACAATTCTATGAGTCGAATATTTGTTCACCTATTCTTTTTTCTTATTTGCCACATTTAAATTTCACAAAGTACATATTTGTCTGTGTTCTCTACTTTTTGGTACATTCTGACTTGAGAAGCTGATATCTTCTTTTACTCAAGAATGAGTTAGGTTACCATTTTTGGATCCTATGTGGTTTAATGTGTTCCTCAAGTAATGGTTTTGTGATTAAAATAAATTTTTATTTCACTGAAATAAGATAAAGAGAATTGATATGATTTATACTTTATCTTATGGGAATTTTTCAAGATGAGATATGATCAATATTTATATATGCCTTATGAATATTTTAAAAGCATATATATTTTCTGCCTGGGAGTTACAATGTTAATTATATTATGCAATTTTTCAATTTTATTATTTTATTTTGAATTATTTGATCATCAGAAAGTTTCAAAAAAGTTATATTTCCATTTATCTCTTTTATTTTGAA
>PVJC01009598.1:0-45550 GCA_004026665.1 Murina feae | reverse complement strand
CTGAAATATATTCTAGGTTGCTTAGCTCAGGGCCTAGAGAGGCCAACAAAGTACTGGGAGCCAGTGAAGGAGGAGGGGGCAGGGTGGAGGGAGCTGATAGAGGGAACATTCATGGCAAGTAGGGGCCAGGAAGGCAGCCCCTGGTGTGAGTGAGCCCCTGCTCCCCTTAGTGACTGTAAGTCGGTCCCCCAAGGCCAATAGGCTGACAAGGAGGGAGGGCCACAGATGCCCAGACATCAGACCTCACCTTCTCCAGAATATCCCTGCACTTTCTGTTTTTTCAATTAAAGATGTGGATGGGAACTGGGTAAAGTATAGAAGAATTCAAAGGAAGGGAATTAGTATTTATGAAGAAAGATGAACAGAACCCAAGTTCTTCCCAGAAAAATAAGGCCATGGGTACACACACACACACACACACACACACACACACACACACACGCCACAGTCTACAGCAGGGACAATCTGGAGCAGGCACAACACCGAAGTGAAGGATGCTGATGTGTACGGCTTACTCGCAGTTTTACAGCTCTTCATGAAGACACTACTTCACAGCATTTGCGAAGTTGTCCAAAGTCACACAGCACATAGGTGTGGCAGTGACTCCAAAGCCTTCCTTCTTTCCTTGCTAACTCACCTGCATTACAGACCTAGCCTCCCTACCATCAATCTCAATTCCACAATTTCCTCCTGGGGGCTTAAGATCTGCTGTTCTTACAAGGTTAGGAAACCAGTCTCTCTTGTCACCTTGCATATGCTCAATCCTATACCTGCCGCATATCCCCTAACTGCACAGTTCTTTTAAAAATTGTTTAAAATTTAAAACAATTCAAAGATAACAATATAACATACATATTTTTACCCTCTGCTTTCAAACAAATGTTAATACTTTACTGACTTGATTCAGATATTCCTGTTCTATGGGAAATATTTCCAATATAACTAAATACATGTGCCCTATTCCATCTGCTCCTCTTCCTACCCACCTCCTGGGTTTAGTATATAACATCTTATGTTTGTTTAAATAATTTTACCTCATTTCCTTCATTGTGTATTCCATAACAATATATACTATTAAACATATTTATGAGTGGTATCATACCAGAAATATACTTCTGCAACTTGTTTTAACTTAATATCGTATTTTGAGATTGAGGATTTTTTCATTTACTTTTAACTGTTATATAGAATGCCATTATGAGTAAACTACACTCAATTTTCCTGTTTCCTTACTGAGCATAGGTTGGCCTGTGTATTAGTCATGTAGGGCTACCATGACAAACTACCACACATGAGGGCTTAATCAACAGAAATTTATTTTCTCACAGTTCTAGAGGCTGGAAGTCTGAAATCAAGGTGTCAGCAAGGTATGAAGTGTTATTTCAATCTTATTTTATTTTGTCTTCCCTCAATTAATGCTAAAGTTGAGTGCCTATGTGTTTCTTCAAGAAGAAAACTCTGCACCGCCCCTTGATGGTGATGACAAAGGGTACTAGGGCAAGTCATCCATTCAGGTCCTTCCTGGCATAGGATTTCTCTAGGCCAATTCCTGAGTTGGTTTCCTCTGTGGAGCTGTCTAACTCAAAGGAATCAGTTATGACTTTTTCTTCATATCTCAGGTCAGGCTAAGCTCTTCAGTGGAGATAAAAGGAATATAAGATAAGACTCTAACCTAAGAACCTACAATGTTGTGGTGGAAAAGGCTTTCCCACACAGACACGCACAATAGATATGAGGACAAGTCAAAGAAACAGTGTAGACAACAACTAAACTACACCTTGTGGGAGAGTAAGGCCTGGGTTTGTTTCCACTTGTTCCCACCATTCTAGCTTGTGGTCGGCCCTCAGTAAAGAACCCAGAAAGGAACGTGTAATTGTTGGAGTCATTTGATGAAGATGGGTTTCATTAAAGGGATGGGGCACGAGGCTGGGCGCTGCTGAACAAACATTATCTCATTTAATCCTCACGACAACCCTAAGAAGGAGGCACGATTGTTCTCAGCACTACTTGGAGGCCCAGAGATTAATTTAATGGATTACCCACGGCCCCTGCTAGTAAGCGGCTGCAGCAGGTGCAAGTGCAGATTGCTCTCCCTCCCAAGACGATGTTCTTCTTCCTCTTTTCTTTAAATCCTCACCCGAGGATATTTTTCCATTGATTTCCAGGGAGAGTGGAAGGGAGAGGGAAAAACAGAGAGAAATATCCATGTGAGAGAAACACCTCAATTGGTTGCCTCCTGCACGTGCCCCAACCAGGACCTGGGCCAGGGAGGAGCCTGCCACCAAGGCCTTGACCAGAATCGAACCCGGGACCCTTTGGTACATAGGCCGATGCTCTAGCCACTGAGCCAAACCAGCTAGATCCTAAGACCATGTTCTTAACCTTTCCTCTACCATCCCCTTTTAAATATTCTAACTGTGGTAAAATACACCTAACAGAAAACACCAGTTTAGCCATTTTACGTGTGCAGTTCAGTGGTGTTCAGTACATTCATACTGTTGTGCAACCAACCTAGAACTCCTTTCATCTTCCAAAACTGAAACTCTGTCCCCACTAAACAAGAATTCCACTCCCTCCTTTCCCTTGCTGTCTCTATGAATCTGACCACTCTAGGTATCACATATAAGTGGAAATATACAGTATTGGTCCTTTTGTGACTGCCTTACTCTGCATGGCATAATGTCTTCAAGGTTCATTTATGTTACAGCATTTATCAGAATCTCCTTCCTTTTTAAGGCTGAATAACATTCTACTCTGCATTTATTTCACATTTTTTATATCCATGTATATGTAATTCATTTATTCATCCATCTATTGATGGACAGTTGGACTGCTTCTGCCTTTTGGCTATTGTGACTAATGCTACTCTGACCATGGGTGTACAAATATATTTTCCAGACCCTGTTCTCAATTCTTCTGGAATTGAGAGGACTGCGGGGTCAACACTGCAGTCCTGTTTTCCATCTTTTGAGGAACTGTCATGCCGCCTTCCGTAGCATTTTGCATTCCCACAGAAGGTTCCAATTTCTCCGCGTCCTCCTGAGTCTCTTTTCTACCCCTGCCCGTAAGCAACCTCTCAATGAAACGGTGGTGAAATAAACCAAACAGCCTCAAACCGAACTCGCCAAAGCGAGACTGGATTCACATCAACTGCCAGCTGCCAGCTACCAACCCACAGCAGATACAGCTGATGCTGAAGAAAACCACCCACTGTCCTCTGCGGGGGTGTGTGCCAGGCAACCACCCGGGTCCCTCCACCTGGAGGGGCTGCCCGTGCCTAGACATGCTCCGCAGTACCCAGGAAGGACTGGGCAGCAGCCAGGGCTACACTTCCCCGGGCATCTCATGACTGCCCCCTCCCCTGGCATGCAGTGTACTTCCCATTGCCAACATCGCCAGCGATTACGCTGAAAAGCTGTGTCAATCGTTTCTTTGTCTGAGGGAAGGACATTTATCATTTCCTCTTCTAAATTTAAAAACATCATAACCAAGCCGTGGGCGTCGGCTTACATTACGCTCTGTAATTTCAGTTAGTGAGTTAATGGGAAAGATGCATTAACATTCTGTTTGCGGTTTAAAATACATATTTACACAGTTTGACTTTTCAGATCCCTAAACTTATAATTTATCCATCATTATGTTCGCTATTCTTTGCTCTTAAACATTAACTGCCCTCATTTAGGTGATGAAAGATGGGGAGGCGCTGTGGTGGTTTCTGTGTGGTGGAAAGCCGATCGACTCAAAGGGTTGTGCTTGCTCGCCCACTGGCTGGGGCAGAACAGGCTCTGGCCGAAATCTCCATGTTAATGGGTTCACTCAGGGCTCTTGCCTCCAAACATAACAGACAAGGGTGGCTGAGCTGGAGCCTTGCGTCCACTCTACCGTTTTGTGTTCAGTGCTAGACAGAGCCACGACCCAGATCGTGCATTCCAAGAGCTCAGGTTCCCACCCACGTGGCTGCTGAGGATCCCAGGATCCTGGTAAACTTCCTGCTTCTTCTTCCTACTTGCTTCACTATAAAATAGCTTCACTTTTCACCAGCACATTTAACTTCTCCAACTCATATGTAAGTCACAACATTTCCCTGTATTTTTACGGATGATTGAACACATGGAGTAAGTGTCGCCCAGTGGAAAGGATGCAGGCATTGGGGTCAGAGAGCTGGGTTCGGGTCCCAGCTCTGCCACTGGCCAGCTGTGGAAACGTGGGCAATTTAATGAAATTCTGAGTATCATGGTTTCATCCATAACAGGAGGAGATAAAAGCTGCTGTGTGAACAACGGCAGTGTTTGTGTGTACAGTCTCAGTGCCAGGACACGGCCGGCTGCAGATCACCCTTCACCTGCTATGATGGTCCTGCTATGATGGGACTGTAACGAGAATGGCAAGGAAAGTGTCCTTCCCACTTACAGCCTGTATGTCTCACTGAATGGCTTTCATCGAGTGGGAACTGAATGGGTGGTGCTTGTTGAAGTAACCATAGGGACAGAACAACTGCCATATTCGACTAACGAGAACAATTAGGAAGACCTTAGTCTCAAAAGAAAGCCAAAGGCTGAGGAAGGATCCCATTAGAATCACACAAGGACAAATAAAAACACTTGTTCGTTTTATCCTAGAACATGGGGAAGAGGAGAGAATTGTGAAGACTGGGTAAACTAGTAAATTTTAAAACGAAGGAGGAATTATTTTACTGACCTTTAGAACTTTGTCCTCAGAGCTGGTACAGGCTGAAGTGACTAATATATTCCCCCCCAAAAATTAAGTTAACTCACCAACACTCCCATAAGGAATTAACTGGCCATTTACAAAACAAATAATTATGAAACAAGTTGGGTGCCTACCAGACTTACCTTTGGAGGCCTGTGTTTCTCTCCTGCCTGGCTCCCCATTCAGTAACCATGTGTCAGTTCCTCGTTTACATTCCCTTCCCCTTGAGGCCTTCCTACTTGTTGGCAACTAATTAAATTCCACCCCTCAAAGTCTCAAGATATGCTGTAGTCCCCCCTTATCCACATGAGATACATTCTAAGACTCACCCCCCTGCCCCCCCGGGGTTAATGGGTTCATGCAGAACTCTTGCCACTAAATGTAATGTAACAGATAAGGGTGACCGACCTGGAGCCTTGCGTCAACTCCGCCATTTTATGGCAATGTCTGAAATCATAGATGGCACCAAAGCCTATATAAACTATGACTTTTCCTAAACATACTTACCTATAGCAAAATTTAATTTATAGATTAGGCACAGTAAGATATTAAACGCAGTAACTAATAATAAACTAGAGCAATTAGAACAATATACTATAATAAGTTACATAAATAGCTTTGGAACTGTGGTAAGTAAAAAATAAGGGTTACTTGAACACAAGCACTGGAGCTACCCAGACAGTGGATCTGATAACCCAATGGGCTGCTAAGTGACTAATGGTAGTGCGTACAGCATGTATATGCTGGACAAAGAGATGACTCATGCCTCAGGCAGGACAGAGTAAGATGGTGCAAAATTTCATCATGGTACTCAGAATGACATATGATTTCAAATGTATAAATTGATGGTTTTTGAAATTACCCAGTGATATTTTTGGATAGCAGCTGACCCTGGGTAACTGAAACCATGCAAGGCGAAACTGTGGAAAAGAAAGACTACTGTAATCTCTCCAAAGAGTAGACACATTTTGCCCTCGCTAGTGTGGCTCGGTGAATACAGCATCACTCTGTGGACTGAAGGGCCTGGGGTTTGTTTTCAGTCAAGGGCACACGCCCAGGTTGCGGGCTCCATTTACAGTAGCAGGGGTACAAGAGGTAGTCGATCAGTGATTCTCTCTCATCATTTATGTTTCTATCTCTCTCCCCCTCTCTCTCCCTTTCTGAAATAAACAAAAATATATATTTTTTAAAAAGAGTAGACACATTTTAACTAAACCCTCCCAGAGAGAAATCAACCCTTCCTGAATCATAGGACAAAGATTGGTAGGAAAGAGGACTATACTTTCCTTACTCCAGTCCTGCAGCCCTGTCCTAAGGGAGACAGAAGGTGGCTATGGGAGGAGCAGAAGGGCGTGTCCTCCCTGCTGCAGCCCTGTCACCAGCCTCTTCTGTGTCACAGCAGCACTGAACCGCTCTTCTCCATCAGGCTATGCTACTCCCAAACGTTGGACAAACCAGTTGGTGCCACTGAGCAGCGGCATGATGATTGCTGGCTTATCTTTCTCTCCTTCAGGGCTTCAGCCTGAACCCCTCTATCTTGGGCTCACTGGTCCTGCTTTTGGAATCTAGAGGGACAGCTGGCATCCGTCCACATAAAGACCTTCAGAATCTGAACTCAGTCTCTAACTTTATTCTTCCGGGGTAAAAGTCTCACTCTCTTTCTATCGATTAATTAGCTTTGAGAATCCCACTCATCCCCCTAAAATGACCCTGTATGACTGGTTTTTCACGGTAGATGGGGAACATTTTCTCCCTTGGAACAATAGCCAGGACAGGGTGTGAAATGTGAATGCTATGCTAGATGGAAGTCACGAGGAGTTTGACGGCATAAGATAAGCGTAGAGCCTCTAGGAGCCTGAGATAATCCAGTGGGCACTCTACTCTGTAAAGGGTTTGGTGGTCATAGGCCTACAGTTCCTAGGCCAGAGCGAGCAGCTCTGCTCTACACTGCCTCCCGGGATGAAGACTGTTAGTGCCCGGCGTGTGCTTCTGCTATCACGTGAGCAAACCTGTGGAACTCCTCCACTGACACTGGGGTGCACTGGCGCACCCCCTCCCCCCACCCCCAGTCAGACCTGAATGCCTGCCAACGCTGGGAATGATTTACGGGGCTTGGGAGGTGATTTTTCCAAGAAAACACTCCATTTAATTGGCCTTTGCTGTAGCTCCCCGGTGGTGATTTATTTGTCTAGGACAAGCCAAAGAACATCTCTCCCCACCTCCGCGGAGCCTCTGATCCCTGGCCCTTCAAGTTCAGCAAGTTTCTGGCCAGAGAATGTTCTTCCTCTCTGCCCACTCAGCATTTTTTCCCAGTGGTTTGTGATCCCATTTGCTAAATATACCAAGATGCCTTGGGCACCGTGGTCTACAGCTCCACAGTGTGCCTGACTGCCTCTGGCCAGAAGCTTCACTCAGAAGTCACTGTGCCCGCAGCTGCCATCCATTTATATCCACCGCCCACCCACCAGGAATGAAGGTTCAAGTTCTTCGACGGTGATGCCTTTTCCATTCAGGACACTCCATGAGAGTGGTACCCTTTCCTCCACCGCCTACCCCACCCCAAGACACAGGTGGGCACGGAGAAGGCTCTCAGTGAACACCTTGTAAATGACATGCTTACGAACATTCAAGGCATAACTTTAAAACTGACGCTTGTTTCTGAGGGCCGAGTGAAAATGGCAGAGCAGCGCTAAAATCCCCTTGAATGCAAACCTGGATGGCAAGTGTGACGAAGGGCATTCTCAGTGCAGGAAGCCAGGGGTTGTCAAAGAAACAGGCAGCAAACTGCTTCCTAACCTTGCAGATAGCTTCTGACGTTTACCAGCCCACAGCTGCTTTCGACCAGCCCACAGACATAGCCATGGCCAAGCCGTCCCCGCAAGATGTCCTGGAAGGAGAGGGTCTCCCAGAGATAGAAAGGGAAAAGGTGTGGGCTGGCAAGAGTTGGACTCTCTTACAACGGTTTGGAAGGGCGCTCTGGTTGCTTGAACTCAGCCCACTGAGCAGACCCCCACTGCAGTGCAGTGCTCTGAGCTCAGGCAGTGTGGGCTTCCCTGCGAGACTGGGCTGGGGTGAGCGCTAGAAGAAAATCAGAGTATGTGTTCATTGGTCCCCAGTAGGGAAGTTTGGTGTAAAACATGTCAAGGGCAGTTTCGAAACTGGAGAAGACTGAATGATGGGAGAGGTGGTGTAAAGCATGAGAAGTTAGTTATTGACCCTCAGGGGTAAGAAGGGCTGCTGAGGGCAGATGCCTGTGTCCTCAACATTCCTGACAGACTCTCTTCCGGTAACATTCCTCAGGGCAGGAGGACAGGGTGGGTGCAGGGAAAGAGCCAGGATCGGCAGGAAAGATGACAGATGTTTGGGTGACACGGAAATGGATGCCCAGAGCTAAGTTTTCCCTGCAGACCAGGGGCCTTTCCCCTGCAGCACTGTCCTCCCTGGGCCAGAAAGCACATCCACAAGATGGCGGGTGACAGCACAGATAGTGGGCACCGGACATGGGGTGGGTGGAGCTGAGAGCAGGGAAAAGTTCACCTCCTCTGTGGAGTAGGGGCCATGAGCAGTAGAGTGGGCCCTGCCTCCGTGCCAGCCCCCGCAAGGGGCATGCTTCAGGAGTGCACGAGTGGGCAAGCTGACCTGATCTTGGTTAGGAAAGAGGCTTTCTCCTCCCAGCTGCTCCAGGGGACTGTGGAAAATACAGTCAAGATTGCATTACCAATTTCTGTTGGCCTAACACCATGAAAACCCCTATCTAATTTGCTGTCCACTGTCCCCCCAGGCCCCTTCAGCACTTACTGCTTTCCAAATCTCGCCCTCCCATTGAATATCTGCGTTTCAGATTATTTGTCCCCAGATGAATTAGGATGCATTTACTACAGCTGAATCTCATCTAGTGATTTCCTGTCCATATGCCTGACAGCTCCAGGTCCCTTTATGCCACATCTCTGTCATTGAGGGGCTTTGTAATTCCTCTCCATTTAGGGCAATGTGAAACTTTAATTAGCGGAGTCTTTAGAAATTTTCTAAATTATTAACAAAAATGCAGAATGCAGTGACACAACAATCCCTGTGGCATCCCATGGCCTCTGAGTCACACCCCATGTCTATCCCCAATGCCACAATGAAGTGGTCCAGCCAGCACACCAAAGAGCTTGTGCCACATCCTTTAATCATGAAACCGGCAATAGGAGCCTTGGTCCAGTATAATAAGAATGACATTGAACCAGGACCCCCGTGAAGTAGATTTCAGTCCCAGCTCTGCTCATAGTTATAAGCCATGTGACCTTGAGCCAGCCACTTCTGTATGTTCATTTAGTTAGTATTGAATATGTTTGCTTTTAGTCTTTGTAAAAGGTTTAGGAAAGGCATTAATAATTCTGATAACAATGCTAATAATAGCTCATTTTAATTAAGCTACTATTATGTGCCAGACACATTGCATACATTATTTCTATTCTTCACTTTATACGTATTAAGTTAAGTTTTATGACTGCAATCTGCAGATAAAAAAAAAAATTGAACTGAAAGAGTTTAAAGGATTTGCCGAAGGAAGGTCACAACAGCTAAAAGCTCTGACTTGAACTAGTGTCCATGTGATTCTGGTAAAGCCCACTGGATGCTGAGAAAGAGGTGGTATTAAAGTCAAGGGCTCCTCCTCCTGCAAGCTCTCTTTTCCCTAGCTGTTGTCCACATGGTCTCCCTCAGCTTGTAAGGTCGCCTGGGAGCCTACAATGGGCCAGGCCCTCTGCTAGACAAAAGGGTGTCAGCACGAGTGAGTCAAGGTTCTCAGAGGTTCACCTCTGAACCTCGTGTTTCTCACAGCATCCAGGTAAAGCAGTGTTACTGGGAAGGATTCTGTGGGCAAATGGATTTGGGAGACAAGGAGTTGAGCCAAGATTCGACCAGCTTTTTGGATATTACCAGAATGTATATTAGATCACTCTCAAAGGGGCAGGGCATGCAGCGCTCCCCACCTTAAGTAACTGTGGGAAGCTTTTAGGTGTAGCATCTCAAAACACCAGTCCTCCCAGGAGCAGCCTCGGGAAACGCTGTGGAAATGGACCTGAAATTGGCCTCCAGCAAGCTCTTACTCACCTCTGGGTTCCTATAGCACGGCTGCTCACGGGGCCTTGGGCCTGTGGACTCCATTGCCCAGTGTCATTAGATAGTTCTCCATGTTCATGGCCTCACTCGAAAGCTCACAGAAGTCAGAGACGGTGGTGTTTGATTCACCCTTCCTAATCCCTAAGACTTTGCTTTATTTCATTTTATCCCACTCTATATTTCATTTTTATTCCCTTTTCCACCATACACACTCACTCTAATGATAAAATGAGTCCTTGCAAATTGTTTGTGGTTTTTTTCCTATGTGTATAAAATATTTAAATAGTAATATATATATAATTTTTAACATCAATGTCTTAAAATGTGGATTTGATTATTATTCAGATATGGTGAGGCCATAGATCAGGAGATGATTGCCACTGAGGAGACAAGAGGAAGGGGCAAGAGACACTAAGCAGGGCACAAGGGGAAGCATCAGCACAGGTCAGGAGGAAAAGGGAGGGAGGGCGGAGCATGAGAAAGAGGCCCTCCTGTGGCTTTGTGGCAAAGAAGGGCGGGGCGAGGTGGGAAGCAGGCCCCCTGGGAATGACCTCAGCAAGCTCTGGGCTGTGGCTGCCCTGAGTGATCTGGCACCTGGCTTGAAATGAGCAGGTCAGAGGAATTTGCCTCCTGAAATGTAAGCCAGGTAGAGGATGAACTCTATATGGGTTAGTTTTCAAATGAAAGGCCTACTATCCGGTGAGTCATTTGTGATCTCTAAGACCTGTTTAGCCCCGGGAGGGGGACCGTTTTCCTAGTCAGCTAGGCCAGAGCATCAAGAATTCAGAAAAGAAAGAGATGTAATCTATTATGTCTAGCCCATGCTGCCATGTACCCACAATCCTGGCTTCTGACAGCTGCACGGTTCTCCCAGTAGACACCCCGGCGGTCTGCCAGAGTTGCTTCCAACTCAAAGCTGCCTTCCACTCTCCACTACCACAATAATACTGTAATGAAAATCCTCATAAACACCTTCTTATGGTCCTATGTAAAATTTTCACTGGGATATATATCTTATAATGGGTTGCTGGGTCAAAGGGTAGGGGTATATGAATTCAACTTAATAGGGGCAGCCTGCACTCAAGTTGTTCTACCAGTAGTGCATGAAGGCTCCAAAATTCCCACATGCCACCAGCATTTACCTTCATCTGGCTTTTAATTGTTCTAGTCTAATAGGTACAAAGTTATAACTTATCCAGGGGTCCTCAAACTACAGCCCGTGGGTCACATGCAGCCCGCCGAGGACATTTATCTGGCTCGCCGGGTGTTTTTGCCGCCTTGTTTTTTTACTTCAAAATAAGATATGTGCAGTGTGCATAGGAATTTGTTCATAGTTGTTGTTTTTTTTTTTTAACTATAGTCCGGCCCTCCAACGGTCTGAGGGACAGTAACTGGACCCCTGTTTAAAAAGTTTGAGGACCCCTGAATTTATTCTGATATTAATTTGCATTTCTATGATTTCACATAAGTTTGACTTATTTAGCTTTGTTCCCGTAATTACTCAATACATATTTGCTACACTGATTCTAGGTGAGCAATAAACAACTAGTGAGAAATTCTAGAGAGATATTCCTTCCGTTACAGGAGAATATTTATCAAAGGTCCATGAACAAACGCACTTACTATTACAGAAATACATATATCTTTGTTTCTGGTTTTTATGAATGAGATCAGAGTCCGATGCAACTACCTAAGAGAAATCCTTCTCGTTTTGACAGCTTGTCCCAAAGTGACAGGCAAGGAGCCCAAGCTGAGGAAGGCATGCAAGCAAATCCCTGCTTAGGTCAAGGTAGTAGGCAGTGGCTGAGGACTAAGATTTAGAAGCACAAACAGTTACCTCGTATCTATGCTAGTGGGTTCAACAGTATGATATCACTGAAATCTTTAAACAAGACGAGTGGTAGTTTATTAATTGTAAGCTAATCAAAGCAGAAATAGATAAACGATAGTATTTAATATCTATGTTACATGACATGTATATAATGCATAACCACATATAATGCATTATATACACTTTATTTATTATACATATGTTTATATATATACCTGCTTTGTATATCTGTGTTTCTGTAGATAATTTCTCTCCCCTCCAAGTAAACTATAAGCCTAATATCTAAGGTGCATCCAGTTTAGTCCGTACTCTCAGATCTACTAAATGGATGGGTTTCTTTGGTTCCATCTTAGGCAATTAGTATGATTAAAAAGAGAACACAAACATAAGACATCATAAAAATTTACATGTATATAAAATACAGACCATGTACAAACAATCCACGGCTATATCTGATTTTATATAAACAAATGTACCTTAGGCAATCTGGTAATGACGCTTGGACAGTGTTAAATGTAAGTACCACTTACTGGAGGCCAATACAAAATCTGAGGTTGGAACTGGGAAATATAAAGGCGTCAGGAGGGTCATTCCAGGTATTTCTCTCTAAACTTTAGTTTTTCCTCTGCCCTCAATGAGGATGTCTGTAGTCCAGCTGCTGAGAGTCAGAGGGCTGCGGCAGCTGTGTTTCCCAACAAGGGTTCCTGGAGGTGCCATGGCGTGATCGCTAACACGCTCATTTAAAACAAGCAAACTCGGACTCACCAGATGCCTGAGAAAGAGGCATTTACTTCTGAGTGGATAGCCTGGTCTACTCTCTGACTTATGTAGATGGGATAAACGGTGCCCTGGACACACTCATCCACACATCGGCCTGATTAGCTAGTAAATCACAATGCAGTAGCTAATAACAGCCATAAAGCCTTTGAGTTTTACAAGGTGTTTATAATGGGCAGCTCACTATGATTTATCTGAAAAACATGAGTCAGCGCTTGAGACAAAGCTGGTATGTGGACAGTGGCCTCATGATATGACCTCCAGCAAGCATCCAAGTAAATTGCACAGCTTCCCTCTAGCCCAAAGTTGGCCGCTGTCTCATAAACATATTTTCAGGCTGCTACTTGGTAGGAGAACTGGTGCAGGCCTAGTGCATACTAGTACCTGGTCTTCCCTGCTGACTGGCCATGAGGAAATGATCATTCCAATGTAGCTCAATGTAGGGAAAGATGACAGATACCAGAGATAGTTTAGAACCATCACTGTTTGCCCCACCCATGAAGTATAATAGAAGATATGTGAGATACATTCCCCACCCTCCCAGAGGAGAAAGTAAAATGGACACACAAATATCAGAAAATACAATATGGTATGTCAAGGAGTAAAGAGGAGCTCTGGGGTGTGGGAATTACCGAGGCCCCATTTCATGAGAGAGTTTCACAGAGGGCAGGGTCTGAGTTAGACAATAAAGGATAGTAAGGCTCAGTGGTTGAGCATCGACCTATGAACCAGGAGGTAACATTTCAATTCCTGGTCAGGGCACATGCCCGGGTTGCAGGCTCAATCCCTAGTGTGGGGTGTGCAGGAGATAGCTGATCAATGATTCTGTCTCATCATTGATGTTTCTATCTCTCTCTCCCTCTCCTTTCCTCTCTAAAATAAATAAAAATATATATTTTAAATATATATATTTTAAAGGATGGGAAGAACTCATGAGAGAGAGAAGATAGGAAAGACATCCACTAAAGGAGAATAAATACTAGGTCATCAATAATACTAGCATTATCTATTTTGATAGAAAACAAAATGGAAGAGAAGGAAGAAAAAGAAAAACTTAAGACACAGACTGACATTAGTTGAACTAAAAAGTACACTGAAGATCAGCAGGAAATGAGGTCAGAAATCACAAGGAAAACTCAGAGCTGACGTCAAACAGCTACAGATACCCCAGACAGAAGGCGCTGTGCAATGAAGGTCACAAAGTTCCTGCAGGAAAGGACCAACCCAAGTAAAAGCGATTGGCAGGAAGAAGTCAGGACACTTCTCCACTCCCTGCCAATATAAAACTGACAGAAGATGACTTACTCTTAGCATTTGAAACAAACAAAACCTACCTCGGCCGTTACCAGATGGTCCTAGATTTCAGTCACAGAAAATAACTGCATTCACTTGGTTTAATTTCTTATTTTCTTCCCATAGTTCTCAGGTCCTTTCCTTTGGTTTATATAATTTCATGTCAAGACTTTTTTTTTCTAATGGAAAGTTATTCTTCTGGTGTCCATCTAATGGAAGCCCCAAGCCTTTCTGCAAACTTCTCCAACTTAATAGGGAAGTCACTTTTTAAAGCCACTTATGACTCTTCAGACAGGATCCCGTGTACCTAGAGACCCAGTCTCATGGGCTGGGCTGTGTTCCTGTGGCATCTGCACGGGCAGCCAGGGAGAGGAGAGATGCATCCTGCTTGTTCATTCACAAGTGTACACGACCACAAGCCCACCTATCTCCGATTCTTCTTCCAGAGCCAAATTAAAATAGAAAGTCAACCTAAAAATCCCTTTGAAAAATTCTGTTATAACAGTTGAACATGATTAACAAAAAGAGAATAAGAGTATATAGGTCAAGTTATTTAAAATATTCATTCTATAGCAAACTGGTGACTGGTCATGAGGAAGATGATGATTATTCCAATGTAGTTCAATATATGGAAAATGATAAATATCAGACATAGCATCCATTTACCTCAGTGATTTTCAACTGATGTGCTGCAAGAATTTTTAAATCATTGAATACATGACTGTTCAGTTAGGGGCACTTTTCCCTTAGATTCAAAAAAAAAAAAAATGACAGCAGCCAACACAATAGCTGCCCAGTGTGAAAAAATCAAAATTATACCTATTTTTGTCAGATTAGCAAAATATATATTTTTTGGTGTGCTGCATAAATTTAGTAATTAGTTTGTGTGTGCCATGAGATGAATATCACTGATCAACTTTATCAGGCACCCAGAGGAGGAAAGATGTGTAGACACCTAAGCATTGTAAAAAAGGTCATGTAGTAGATAAAAGAAAGATTTAAAGCCATCTGTCCTAGAAAGTGTACCCTATGGAGGTTGAGACTCTTTCCATTGCTGATATCCCAAAGCCTTCCAAGGAGCCTAATCCACTTAGCAAATATAGCATGGATGGATGGATGGATGGATGGATGGATGGATGGATGGATGGATGGATGGATGGGTGGATGGGTGGATGGGTGGATGGGTGGATAGGTGGATGGATGGATGGTTGGATGGTTGGATGGATGGATGGATGGATGGATGGAAGTAAATGGTAGAAGCTTTTGAAAATGAGTGAAAAATAAGGTCTTCCCCAAAGGATGCCTCTAAGATCCTGTTTTGACTGTTTGATGGAACTAAAAGAGAGAGTGATAACTCTATTCACTAAGCCTTTTATATCCTTGACAAGTGACCTAAATCACCTAGTGCTTGTTTTCCTTGTTCAAATTAATGAACAGCCCCAGTAATATTCATAAGCACTGGGTATTTCTGGTGCCCTACCCCCACTATTAGAGTGGAGGTCAAGGTGACAGTATATGTTCTGTACACGTGGGATAAGTTTACCACAGAGTATGTCCTGAGAAACACAAATGCTGGGTTTGGGATATTTAATTTTCATACCTGGCCTGAAAATGCTTCTGATCATGAGGCATCTGTGTCTCTATCCAAACTTCTGGGTGACAATGCCATCTGTTTGGCAAAGATAAAAAGTACCCCATTTTCCTAAAAAGCAGAGGATTTTCAGCAGCTTCTTTTGCCATCATCATTCCAAATTCTCTATTTTAAAACACATACAAAGAATTCCTCCTAATCTTAAAACTCAAGTGATGAGATCATAAATAAATCTTGACCTCTCAGTAAATACTGAGAAACCATGACCTTGGAAACTCTACTTCCTTCCTCCTCCCATGATCACATCCCCAACTGAGAAGAGATCTGTCTTAGTGCATTTTTAAAATATGAATATTTCTTCTTCCCAGCGGCCACGGATAGCATAAATTGCCATTAGCCATGACAAAGACAGATAACGTGCCACACAGGAGAGCGATGGCAGGAAGGCTGAATACACTGTCATTTTCCTATAACTTGAAGATCGCCAGCTGTCCGTAGAGCATCTCAAAATTCCACTCTGCTGGAAAAAGCTTGTTTTGAATAAAAGTAAACTGAAGTATAATTTTTCTCTTAAAACAGCTTCCGTCATCATGAGTTCTAAGTATGAGGACAGTGGCCTGGCCCTGAAGCTCAAGCCTGGTACACAGAACCAGGACAGCAACACACCTGTCTCCACCGACCCTTCCTCCCTGGCCATGGCCCTTCTTCCCCAGTGAATGGTCTGGGGTGGGAACTTCTGGCCCTCGGGTCCCCTTCTGTAGTTCACAAAAGAAAACACTGGGGGTCTGAAGATGTGAGCTGCTGCAAGAGCAAATAGGATTCTGAGGCCATGCCCCACCTCCCAGAAGTGTGAAGTCTAGGTGGTGTGGGGTACCAAAAAAAATAAATAAATAAACTGTGGTCCTAATTACATCAAGCATACTTAGTCTCCATCAGGCATATCCGGGACCATTTGGAAGCTACCCAAGTAACCTGCTTCTCTTTCTACTCCTGAGTGTAGATTCAGTTTTGGAAAAATGATAGCTCACAGTGCAGGTATGGACTGGGCTGAGGACGATGGTGGGCCCTCTGGAGAGATACTGCTGCCATTCGGTGCTCACCAAAGGGAGTTTATGGAGAGTGATAGCAGTGTCTGGCTTACTCAGGCTATCCTTTCCTGGACCGCGTCTTCTCATCCCAAGTCCAGAAATCTTCAGAACAGCCAAGTTACATATATTACATGACAGCAGAATGCTGAGCCAACAGGAGACCTGAGTTCTAATGTCATTTCATTTTGCTCTGCAATGCTCAGGGGTGTTCACAAGCTCTCTGTTTTAGCATGCCATCTTTGTAAAGCAAAGTACCACCTTTTCTGTCTTTCCCTTACCTGTATTGTGAGGACCAAAAGAGATCATATGTGAGGAAATGCTTTTCAAGTTACATCTCTCCACCTCAACATTTGGGACTTTGAAATGAGAATTAAAAAGAAGATAAAATAAAAAAGAAGAAGAAAGGGGGGAAAGAGGGAGAGGGAGACAAAATTGTATTGAGCCTTTACTTTGGACCACACCTTGGATACATGCTCTATTGTCATTTCCTTTAATCATTTAGTCTGACAACCCTTATTTTATTGACCCCATTTTAAACATGAGGTAATTGAGGCACTAACTTGCCCAAAGTCACATAGCAAATGGAAAAGCCAGGATTTGAATCCTAGGGCTGTTGAACCCTAAAGCCAGGGTGCTTCAGCATGTCACCCCTAATATCCCAGAGGCTTCAGGTACCTCTACTGAGTTCAGACTCCACCCAGGTGTCAGGCCAAAGGTCTGTGCACATGGTCAGCTCACGAAGCCACAGGGAGATCCTTAGAGATCATCTAAGTCTCTTCACCCATTTCACAGATGAGGAATCTGAGCCCGAAAGGGAGAGACTTGCTCAAGAACACCTACCTGGCAAGCTGACTGTGGGAGTGGGACTAACACACAAGCTTAGTGGAGTAGAGGTTGACTCGATGCTCACCAAAGACATTAGTTTTTCTTTTGGGGCACTTAGCTAAGCCTTGTATTCCTGTCCTAGGGCTGCCTTAACAAAATTCCACACTGGGTAATTGAGGCAACAGAAATGTATTTTCTCTCAATTTGAGGCTGGAAGTCCAATATCAAGATGTTGGCAGGGTTGGGTTCTCCTGTGGCCTCTCTCCTTGGCTTGCAGTTGGTTGCCCTCTTGCTAACTCCTCACATGGTTCTCCCTCTGTGCACCCCAGTGTCTCCCTGGGTGTCCAAATTTCCTCTTCTAACGTGATCAGAACACTGGATTAGGGCCCAACCTAACAGCCTTATGTTTTTCAATCACTTCCTTGAAAGGCCCTATCGCCAAATATGATTGCATTCTGCAGCATCAGGAGTTAGGGCTTCAACACATGAATTGGGCAGGGGGGCTGGGGGGAGAAATGCAACCCAGCCCATAACAGCTGCATTTCCCAGACTCTGACATAGTTATAAGTGTTCATATGACTAAGTTCTGGCCAATGGAATGGGCGCATTAGTGATGTGTGTCACCTCAAAACCAGGCCCATAAATCATTTGCACAACTCTTCATCCACTGGCTGAACCCAGTTAATAACTTCAAGGCCCAAGAAAAATGCAGAGCCACATGACTGAATGAGACTAGGTCCCTGATTGACTGGGCACTCCTCACTCTCCATTTAGAAACTGCCAGTGGACTGAGGCTGACTAAATCCCCAAAACTTGGGCTATTTGTTACAGTAGTTAGTCTCTCCTGACTAATACACCATGCTCCTCAGCCACTATCTTTTCATTACATGTCAATGGGCAGTGAATTTTGCCCATGATAAGAAGGAAATTAACAGATGGCTACTATCTCCAAGGTCCATGAGCAATCCAGGTGGGCTGTGGAAAAACTAAGGGGGAAAAGTACTGCCCCCCTTAGGGTACCAGGCATCTCAGAGAGCCCCCTAGAACCTCCCTCACAGACTCCTGGGCGGGTCTCCTGGCTCCTCCCCCCTACCCAGCTAATAATGGGAGTGGGAAGTAGGGCGCATATGATAATGATCCCTTTTCTTATTTAAACAGGACATTTTTCTTCGTAATACATGCTTTTTTTTTTGTCAGCTCAAATATTCCCCTTTGATAGAAATCTGAAAATAATTAGCCTTAATAGCTCTGCTGTGAATAATGCCGCACAAGAAGGAGGTAGATGTTAATGGGACCCTTCCACTCCAAAACTAAGTCACCCTCTCGGCCTCCCTCCCCAAAAACAAATGGAACAAGAAAAAGATTATAGGTTTAGTGCTCCTCAGGAAGAAATGTATATTTGAAATAAATGCATGAAATCCTTTAAAAACAGCACGCGCTGAAAACTTCATATTTAGTTTGATTTGCTTTCCGAATCACACAGACTGCACAGTTGCATACAATCTTTAAACAACCTCTGAGAAGTGTGGATAGATTTAAGAGAAATAAAAGCAAGATCAGCCAGCTTGTAATCTTCTTTTCTCTTTTTTTTTCCTTCCCAAAGCTCCGCTAAATTGCCTATTGAGAATAATAACATATTTGTGCTTTTATAGGTGGAATGATTGGTATTATGCAAAGATTTGGCTAAGAGTCTAAAGGCACATTCACACTGATGGGGACTGCATGCCGTTAAAAATTTTCAGGGTGCTCTAGGGAACCTGCGATTCCCCAGGACTACAGCTTAGCAGGTCAATGCATGCTTTGTGGGAGCTCCTACAGATTCCAAGCCTTGCTCTCAGAACCGTCGCAGCCAATAAGACTTGGGGAAGTCCATTCCCCAAAGAGCCTTGGGAATGTTGTGCCCCTTTGAACCTACAGCCTTCCTCCAGGCTGGGTAGATGCTATGCCTCATCCAGGATGGACGAGGCAACCTTGAAAACGGTGTCTATGTATTCCTATGCAGAGCCTAACCCTGCTCATGTACCCACAGCCTGTGATCCAATCAACTCCCTGGAAAAAAAAAATGATCCTAAGAGAAATTTAAGGGAAACACACACACACACACACACACACACACACAGGAGTGTTTTATACATATGATTAAAGTCTAAATCAATGGGGAAAATGGTTTCATAAATGATGGTATTTATACCAATTTGGTGAAGAACTGTAAAGTCCATTAAAATAAAAATTTGAGGACTACACGTTGGCACAATAAAGATATGAGGTTAAAAAAGAAGAGCATTAAACACATAAAGTATCTATAGAAATACGGTTTGCAAAAGATCAGAGAAAAATGAAAAGTCATAGATTTAGCACAGAGGGAATACAGTTAAAAGAGTTTGTTAATTTCCCTTAATGAGATCATAATATTGCTTTAATAATATATAAAAATAAAATAAAACAGAATTAAATGGTCCCTGGGCCATTTAATCTTTAATTACTATGCAAAGGCCAAGCTCAGATGTAACGTGCAATTCCCCTTTAAAGAAATTCGGGCATTCCTTCCTAGGAAATTTGTGGAGGGTGGTAATATCTGGTGGCAGGGACAAACACAGTCAGACCATTGCCAGCCTGGCCATTCCCCCTGAGATGCAGAAAACAACCTGCACATAAACATTTAAGGAACATGAAGATTGGGAAGCCTTACAAGAATAACTCACTGTGGAGACCCAGGAGGCAGGAAGAGGCCACACTGCTTACTTCATGTCCACTTCCAGGAACAGCTAAGAGATGGTGGCCACCAGCTACAGCTTCTGCTCCCCCTGAACCAAATCTGCCTTCTGTCGTGTCTATCATGCTCGTGTCTTTGGGAGGTGAGCAAAGCAAGGTGCTTCCTCCTCCTTCTCCAGGAAGCTCACCTTGATCTCTGGCTAAGGGCTTACCTTTCCGCAGTGCCATCCTGGAGTTGTAATAGACCATTGCTGATGGAAGGGACCCGAAGATCTTGCCTAAGTTAATTTTTTATGAAAGATGTCTTTCGAAACAGTTGCTTCTCTTAACTGAGCACCTACTATGCGTCAGGCACGGTGTCAGTTGCCTCACAGGCACTTGTTTCTTATTGTCACAACAAACCTGCATGCAGATGTCATTGTCCCCATCTCACCGACTGGGGAAATTTACAGAAATGGAATATCTTGCTCAAAGTCACTTTCCCTTAAGTCGTAGAGAGGGATTAGATCCCAAATCTCTGGACAACTTGTCCAGGACTCTCAGAAACACTAGCCTGCCTCTCGGACGCACGTGGGGGGCGTAGCAGGAACTGCTTTTGCGCAGGGGTTATAATTAGTTGTCTGGTCCTGGTTGCTTGCAGGGTAAACAATGTCTGATAAACCCACAAGGCTGTAAGTATTTATTAAATGGCAACCCTGCTGCCAACTGTCTAACCATTTCAATAAAAAGCTATTTTCTAAGGTTCATGTTTTATTGAGTGTATGACTCCCTTATTGGTTAGCATTTTGGAGTTGTAGAAAAGGTTATGAATTTAGAAACTGGCTGCATTCATATCATATTTAAAACTTAATGCTATTTTATTAAAGACATATGGGCCTCCAAAGTACACATATTAAATGTCATGTAAGAAGAGTAGCAGTTTAAATCATGGTCAAATTCATTTTTGACGTGACTCCTGAGGCTTCCCAAGATCTGAACTATTTCTTTGTAAATCTGGCAGTTTAACCACATTCATAAATCACTTTCAAAGCATATTATTTCTTAATTTTACTGCATTAGAGAGCGTTTGGCCTACACAGTGAACTGTTTGTAGCAGTTATGCGAACAAAGTTGCACATTTAGTCATGTAATGTGCCAAAGAAGAGGGAGGGGATGCAAAGAAGGAAAGCTTTTCATTCTTCGTCCCCTCTGCTTAGCCCACCCATCAGTACCTGAGCAAACGTGATGCCTGGAGCTCAGGTTAGGCCTCTGTAATCTCAAGGGCAGGCATCACAAACTGCTAGTGAGGGTTTTCTGAGTGCAAGAAAGAAAAATATAATTTGCAACATAATCTTTTCCAAAACATCCCAAGACTGAAAATTAGAATGAGTGTAGAAATCCCTTTATTTTAAATCTCATACTGAACTGAAACAGATTTAAAAAAAAAAAAAAAGTGGCTTCGTGTACTATAGCTCTTGGTTCTTTTTCTAATTATCCAGAGATCTGATATCTCAACCTTGGGTTTCTAAAGCCCTTCTAAGGTGGAGAGCATGTCCTTTGGACGTGTGTTACAAACCCCCAGTTCGCTCTCCGGTTTTCTCCTTGTTACCAAGGAGTGACAAATTCCAGGATCTAAATATCGGCCTTGATTTTCAGATTCACCAAGGGAGTTGGAGGAGGATTAAGAGAGTTGAGTCCGAGGTCACCCAAACGAAAGGGCTTAATGGTTTCTTTTTGCACCAGGCATCTTTTTCCCAGGCAGGCCCTGCTGCTCACGGGGGCTGCTGCGCCGCTGTCCCTGTTTGTACCAGCGACTGTGGAACCCCTCTGTCCTGATCACACTGGCTTCCCCTACACCCCCTTTTGCCCTGGCTTCCCTTCCACCATCGCCACAAGAACAAAATGGCCTGTGTGGTGCCTGGGGAGACCCAAAACTCAGGGGCCCAGCTTCCCTAAAATGATCCAGAGCTTGCTTTCTCTTCTCATAGTCCTTCCTTGTAGGTGTTTTACTCTCATCAGGAGGTAGATGCTTAATAAAAGCCTCATAAACATTTCATTTAAGTATAAAACTTAGTTAAACCACCAGAGTATAAGGGCAACACCACCTTCTATGGACTGAATCAGCCCCTTACACATATTACCTCATTTAATCTTCACAACAAATGGGAGGGAGGCATTATATTCCCTGTATTAACAACGGAGAGATGGGAGGCACAAGGTAGAAGTTCAGCCTTTATTGCAAACTTGAACGTAATCCTGAGACTTGGGGTAGGGCTGACCCCTAACTGGAAGAGCAGGTCTGACTGCAGCTACTGAACAAAGTAAGAACCATAGGTTTTCCAGGGGCGACCAGAGCCACAATAAATTCAGATTTCAAACCTTCCCCCAAGAACAGCTGGAGGCAACTCCTTGAATCACATCAAAAAGAAAAGTGAAGGTTGGGTGGTGGGGAGAAATGAATAAAAATGGGCCCAATAAAACATGGGAGAGGTCGCTAAGCCAGACAGCTGCGAGACAGCGCAAAATGCCAAAACCAAAAAGTGATCCGCTTCTAAACCTCACTCCTGAGCTGATGGTGACATGAAGTAGAAGCTCCACTTAAATTCCCCACCTCAGGAGGGAAAAAACAAACACACAGCTTTAGAGCCCAGACAGGAGCATTAGTTCACCATTGCAAAGAAATAATGAATTCTCATTCAGGTGAGGTAGCTCAAAACCTACTGCCATATAACAAAATTCACCTGAAAAATAAAATTAGCCTAAAATATCCTTGGTAAAAGGCTGAGTACATTGCTATCAGCGACATGGAATGTGGCTAAATCAACATCACAGGAAGCCTCAATTACACAGCACCTGTGCATTACTGACTGTGCCCTCTGTTCATCTAAGACATTCTACTGCCACGAGCAAGAAAAGCAAATAAAGGAGCTAATTGTACCCCCAGCGTTTAGGAACCCCAAGGGCAGACCTGCTCCATCATGCTTGTGAAACATGCCTTGGCCTGGTCAGAGGGATGGTGATGAAGTGTTTGGAGCGGGAGCATGTCCATGGGCCCCAGAAGTAAGCCACGGTGACCACGGGCAGACGAAACAATGGAGAGGCAAAAACCTGCCTCCTGGAATGTTGTAACCAGCTCTCCCAGCGGATACAACAGGTACCTGGGAGCTTGGCTATTCCTGGAGTTATTGGCAGAGAGATAAGCTTGCCGGAGAAACAGACAGGGAGCAGTGGGGATGTGTCTTAACTCTTCTCCCTATGAAACAGCTTCCTTTAACTCCTCAAGGAACCATTCAGGGCAAAGGGCTCCTCTAGAGATAAAGGTAATTTTAGAAATGAGAGGCAGCATCTCCTCTGAGCCTGCTCTCTGGAGGAAGGAAGTGCCATTCTTGGAGCTCCTACTAATCCCTGCCTGCGTATACCTGCTTGGCACTCACCTGGATGGTACCCTGAAAGGTATGCATTAGCCACATTCAGACAAACAGATCAAATTTTTATTTCATTCGAACTCTGTGAAGACTTTTATCTGCATTCAAGTTGGGTAACCTAAGAGTATCCCACTGCTTTATCCTTCCTACTTCTTTGCTTCTTAGGCTTCTGGGGATAATGAAAACAGCAAGTAAATGTTAAATAGTAGAGACATCCCCTCCTCACGAAGCTTACATGAGTTTTCTTTTACATCTTAAAATCCACCCTTCTTCTCTGTTGTTAAGGACTAAAGTGTATACCTCCCCCCAAAAAAATCATACATTAAGTCCTAACCCCCAATATTTCAGGATGTGGTTATGTTTCAAGACAGGGCCTTTAAAGAGGGGACTGAGCTAAAGTGAGGCCACTGGATGGGTCTTTATCCAGTGTGGCTAGTGCCCTGATAAGAGAAGGAAATGCGGACACACAGAGAGCGGGGATGTGAGCACACGTAGAGAAGCCATGTGGGGACACAGCGAGAGAGTGGTCATCTGCCAGCCAAGGAGAGAGGCCTCGGAAAAAATGATCCTGCCAGCACCTCGCCTTGGATGTCCAGCCTCCGCACGATGAGAAATTAATTCCTGTTGCTTAAGTCACCCAGAGGGTGTGTTTCATTATGGCAGCCCTAGCAAACGAGGACACCTGCTAATAGTGGCAGGCAGATTGGGAATGATAAGAACTCAAGAGCAGAGGTTGGGATAATGCCATCTTTATGTTCTCCTTCTCTCTTAGCCACAGACCTGATCTAACGGAGGAGTGAAGACATTCATGATCTCCCATCACTCACACCTCCACTGCTGTCCTTTTCTTCTGTTCCTAGACAAGTTGTTTCTGTTTTTCCAACCAACTTCTCCTCATCACTGGCCTTAATCACCAGGCTGAAAGCGAAAACTCCATCGGGGTGGGGGTGGGGATGGGGTTAAGGGTGGGGGTAGGGTTAAGTGGAGAGACACACGTTATGGCGAAGGTGCTGTTCAAACCCACCAATGCCCCTGCCCAGAACAGCTCCCTGCCAAGCCCTGAAGCTGCACAGGAAATCCAGGCAATCTTAGTTGTAAACATGGGTAACTGTGCATTAGCACCCCAACTTTATTCTGTGGGAACCCAGTTTCTTAAAGAAGCATCTTTGTTTTCCTCTTCTCTTTCCTTGCAGGCTTAATTTTTAAAAGAAATAATAAAAAACCTAAAGTGCCAAAGCAAAACACCAACACCTATCTTCTACAGTTGATCAAGAAAAGGTCAAGTTACTCATACACAGAATACAGATGTAATTGGCTACTGAGGCCCCATCTCAATCGTTACCAGAGGTCACACAAATGAGGGAGGACTTTTCATAACCAAGTTAAGAAGGCTTAAATTTACTCCTCAAAACAAGGTCAACTTGCCTGGCCAGTGTGGCTCAATGGTTGAGCATCAACCTATGAACCTGGAAGTCACAGTTTGATTCCCAGTCAGGGCACATGCCTGAGTTGCATGTTTGATCCTCAGTAGGGAGCATGCTGGAGGTAGCCGATCAATGATTCTCTCTCATCATTGATGTTTCTGTCTATCTCTCCCTCTCCCTTCCTCCCTAAAATCAATAAAAATATATTAAAAGACAAAGAAACAAACCTGAGGCAACTGATATCATAGGAGATACGGTACTTTGGGCAAAAACATGTCAAGGTACTTTTTAGAACACCATGTACCAATCACCAGGGGAGTTAACCACCGGGCCTTGGGCAGCCACAGGCTTTCTCCACATCCCATTGAGCTGCTCACAGCCACACAGACCCCTCCCAACAGCCCCAGAGAGAGGGCTCTCAGCCCCAGCTCTTCGGCCTGAGCACTGTGGTCACCTGAGCACCACCATATCTGGGTGTTCTGAACTCTGAACAGCATGCAGCCAGCAAATGCCTCTGCACAGATTTCACAAACACCTGCTGTGCACAGAGCACTCTGCTCCCTCCCCCAGACACCCAGGGACCAACACAGACCTGCCCTTCCTCTCCTCTCCCTTCAGACCCTGCCAGGTTTCCTCCTCATCCTCATGTGATGGCAGAATAGAACGCTTCTCAGCCTGGCTCTTCCAATCCTCTGCCTCCCAAAATGGCTTGGGGGAGTGGTCACAGGGCAAGGCCAAACTGAAAAATCACAGTGACTTTGGGCTCCCTTCCATGACCTAGTCTTCCTGCTCTTTTATTTCTACCTCCCATCACATCTCCATGCCTAGCTGATGCAATGTAAGAGACTCAGGGAGACACCATGAGTTCTGAGGCCCAGGCAGAGCAAAGGAAAAGTCTGATTCCACACTGCACTGTAATTTTAGGTGTTGTAAGTTCTCTCAATATCAGTTTCCCCATGTGTAGATTCAAATTCAAGAACATTTTTAAGTTGCTTGTACAGTACCTAGTATACAGTGGCCATTTAATACATGCTAGTTGTTTTTACTCACATGGCAGAAATGTTTCAGCACATGCCATATTGCGCCACGAGGCAGCCAGTTGACCCTAAGGCTGGTCTTGTGATTCTAATTAGTTAAGCATCCAGAAAGCCTACAGAAGCTGGTGTTGTGATACTGCCACTAAGTTCACTAAGACCCAAGTGTGTCCAAGTTAAGAGGTCTGGATCAAGTGCCAGGGGAGACCAGAGGGCAGCACGTGTGGATGGATGGCCTGTGTCTCTCTCAGGCTGCTCTAGCAACACTGTTCCATAACTCTAGTGACTTCCAGGAGGCAGTTACTTCTTATGCTGAGGTCTGGGCTTGGTTCAGAGTCAGGTTCAGGTCTGCTTGATGTGAGCCTCACATGGTTTTCACAGTAAATGGCAGGCACAAAAGAGGGGTGAGTGAAAACACACGGTATCTCACAGGGCATTGGCCCAGAACTGGCATGCTGTCACTTCCACGCACATCCCATTGGCCAAAGTGTCATAGCCAACGTCAGTGGGATGGAGAAGTGTACTCCTCCCATAGAGGGAAGCCATGGCAAGGGCAGAGAGAGAATGATTTTAGACAAATGATGAAATCTACCGCACTTCTCCCTATTTTCAGGTTCCAGAGTAGCTAGGAAGTATCTAGGAAGACTTATCTAATTTCCCACAAAGGGCCTCTTCCTTCCATGATCCCCCAGGCATGTGTCTGCCCAAATATCCTTGGACAAAAGCGAGCATGTTGTCAGACAAAAAGAGGAAAAGTATAGAGCTGGGCCATTGGGATGCAGTAAAAGCCAATGACTCCAACAGAAACACCACAGAATCTCACCAGGCATTTGGCTTAATGTAGAGTGAGACCTACTATGTGCTCATAACCTGACCAGGCCCCAGGGATTTCGGGGAGTGGCTCTGAAAGGCTGCCACCAGCACCAGCTGCCACTGTTTTATTTTTCTTCTCTCTACCGTGGATTTCAATTCTCTGTCCATAGGGCTTTGCCAGGGCATGAGAGACACAACTTTTATGCAACAGTCTGTCTCTGATTTCAGAGATTTGCTACCCAAGAGCAAGGCAATGAAAAGCTACCAAAATTGCCTCCAAAGAGCAACACTCTGAAAGCATTTACTTGAGATACAGGGAAGCCTGGTGCTAAAATAGAGAAATACAAAACCTGTAAGTGATGCCCCCAAGATGAATGTGGCAAACTGTGAAATCAGGAAGAACAATGAAAAACAAACGAACTGCAAATCTTTGGCTCCTGGAGTTGTTTCTAAACATACCGCCCAGGCATCTTCCAAAAAAGAAATTAATTTAAAAACTCCCTCCCTTCAAAATTGACTGTAAAAAAAATGAAAATAGAATCTGAATATGTCTCTAGATTAAAAAAAAACACATTCGTGGAAAAAGATAAAAGAACTATAAAACACTAACATTTTCAGATAGTTGGAGATTTCCAGAAAATAAGGAACATTGGTTTTCTTCTGAACACTTAGCATAATAGAGAGCTTTCAACATACATGGCCTTATTGTCTATTCAGCTGTATATATGTGGTTTATTTATTTATTAGAATATTTTATTTACAGGCAGACCTGGGCTTTATGTAAAATATCTATTCTTGAAAATATTAAGTATAGAGTAAATGCTGGTAATTGCAATCAATCTAGAGGTGTTTTCTGATAACCTTTTACATGTTTACAATTGGGCTAGATAAGGCTAACAGAAGATAGGAGAGACATATACACTGTCGTTTAGAAAAAGGGAGTATTTAGTAAAGAACTAGGCCAGGCATTTAAAAACAGCTAACTGAACCAAACAAGCCACTAGGCTGTTGTGCACCTTTATGATAAGACAAAAACAAAACAAAACAAACACACTTACACACACACACGAAACAAACACACAAAAACCAGTAACAGCTAAGAGAGGGGAAATCTCATTTTAGTTGTACATAGACCGTGGAGTGCCACAACATGTTTTCTCAGAAAAGCTACTTTTCTTTCCTAAAAGCCCTATGATGAGCAAGAAGGACTCAGAGAATGTAGGCAGTGCCAGCCCCCCCCCCCCCGAACCCTAACCCCCACCCCAGCAATGCCACCTGATGAAGAAGCTGAGGCCCAGCGATCACGGCAGCTAGAGGTTTTACCATCGTAACAAATACCAGGTAAATCCTTTGGAAAAACACAGACTATGTGACCCAGATTCTCTCTTTCCTGCCAACACCCAGATTCAAATGGTTAATGTTCCTTAAGGCAGACCCTTTTCCAGAGGACCCCAGTCAAGCAACAGCAAACACTGGGCCACCTTTCATGATGGATCTTCCAGCATATTCTGTCCACGGTGTATTCTTGGGAGGAGAATAGGAGTCCCTGCTATAGACCAGGCTCTGCAGATATGAGAGTGGAAAAAAGAAGCCCCAGCCCTCACAGAGCCGACAGCAGGAGAATCCTCAGACCAAAATAGTATTCAACTTTCAGTTTAAGGAGAATAGAAAAGATTTACAGAAGGCACAGGTATTCAAAAGTTTATTCCTTTAAAGAAACACACTTCCTCCTTCATCCATTCCTCTCACTTATAAACACACACACACTCTACACCCCAAATACCCCAAGATACACAGACACGTATGCAAATTATAAAACACTACACAAATACACAAACTACACATGCTAGAAAACCCATGCATGCCTGCATGAAGACATGCTAACATATTTTCAAGGATCGATCTGCACTCATGAACACACCTATTTCCATATCTTACCTATAAGAGAATGGCCGTAATTATAAGCAAAAATATACATGTTAGAACACTTTCTAAAGTGGGCTGTGATTTTCAGTCTAGCTTCCCCTGTAGTTACTCTCCGCATCGCTTCCATAAGGTCCTGGAGATTAAATAGTTGGTAGCCAACTCCGTGCATGTACCTATAAACAAGAGGGCTCAGCTTTAAATAATTATGTCAGAGAAATGACAACTGTGCTCCTTGCCAGAACTGGGATGAATAATTGCAAAACCAGGACCTGATTAAGCAATTCTGACTGTCGGATTCTTGAGCCGTCTCTCTGATGTGCAGGGCTGGAGTGTCTGCCACGCATGCCCTCCTGGACAGGCCCCTGCACCACTTTGATCTGTGTTTCTTGTGCGGTGAGGGGGTCACAGACTGGTCATTACAGAAGCCTCTCTTTGCAGGCCCTCAGCCTTCTCTGTGCCCAGCTTGGTGCTATCTGCATGGACAATGGCATGATTCAATGGCCAATATTGGACAAAGATACATATTTTCTTTATAATTCTGGGAAATGAACAAAGCCTAGCTATTGTAAGTCCATTAACTAACACACACACACACACACACACACACACACAATGGTCCGGTCTAGAAGAGCCCATTGTAGCATTAGCTATCACTCCCTAATGAATGATAACAGCCTTCTGTAGAACAATAAGATCTCAGACAGAAGGTGGCTTCTAAGCAGCAAAAGGCAAAGGCAGGGATGAAGAACTGTATCAGCTGAGAGAGAGTTCGCACTAAAGTGCCAGGGCCTGCCAGGTACCAAATCCAACCTCCGGGACCTCAGGGCTTATTAGGTCCTGGATGATTCTGCATTTGCATTAGCCAAGAACCCACGCTGCCTGCTCCCTACCTCTGTGGCACGAGCTGTGATTAGAGAGGCATTTTCCATCCTTCCAAATATGTTATGTCAGGAAGTAAATGAAAACAGCTCCCCAAATCACGGCCCCCTTGATCATCCATCAGGGCCTCCTGCTGAATCAGCACAATGGGCCGCTGCCTTGGGAAGGACAGGAGCCAACTTGAGAGTCTGACGCTGTTATGAAAAATAGGTCTTCACCCAGTGCGCTCAGCACAGCGTCGCAATTCACAGGGAGGAAATTGCTCTCCACTTAGGAGCCGAATCCAGGCATACACAGACCTCCCAGAACATACATATGTATATATATACAGAGATGGAAAGCGTATATACACACCTGCATAGAAACAAACACATGTCTGCATATATGTGAGCAGGCGAGAACCAGCCTTTTTAACATTATTAATTCAGCGAGGAGCTCATTTGGCTGCAAGAAAAGCCCTGGTGAGCACCTCTGAAAACAGACAATGGGGAATTGGCTGCCATCAAGAGAGGCTCACAGTTAGTTATCAGGCCAGGAAGCCAGAGAATCCTCTGGTGCCCTTGAAGGGTCATGGTGTAAAGGGAACACTTACGTGGAAGCCCACATCCCTAGTTCTGGTCCCACCTCTGGGTTCTGATCCCACATCCCAGAGATCTGGTCCCATATTCCAGGGTTCTGGTCCCACATCCTGGGGTTCTAGTCCCAGTCTGCCTCAGGGGACTCTGGGAGCCTAAGGAAACTCCATCTTCGTCCCGTTCCTTCACCCATTAAATGAGATCTCAGACCAGGTGACTACTGAAGTCCAGTCCAGTCTGGAAATCATGTGACCACAAAAAGGTAACTACCGAAGACCCTCACACTTTCGCAGAGTGCCTCCACTTTTCCTCAAACCCGTGCATACTGTAAAACCTAATACTGTTAATAAAGATGTGTGAGTCAATTACAAACATGAGCTAATTCTGTAGTTGACTAGAAACTAATGTGGAGCTTTGAAGAGCATTTCTGCTTAAGTTGCTAATGACTCAGAGAACCAGCTATTGCTGATTTTAAGGAGTCAGTCCCATTTGCTTTCAAAGACTGGGGAGGACGCCAGAGCTCACTCTCCCCACCAACCCCTACCCCTGTCGCCATCTCTACTCCAACAGAACAGTCCTGCCTTCTCCCACTATCTTCATCTAGACCTCTGGTGAGGTTCTGTTTGAACCCAGAGATGCGTGAAAAATGGTCCAGCTCCCTGCTCTGGGGGTAAGAAATCAGAGAGGAGAATGTGGGCTCTGTGGTCAAACACACAGGAAAAGCTCCAGCAATTCCTAGCGAGTGACTTGGGCCTGGACAGCCTGGTTAAGGTCTCCAGGCTTGAGTCACGGAGCGGCAGAATAAGCCAGTGCTCCCTTCCGTCTGTAGGCAAGGAACCCCAGAACAGTGGTGGACACACACACAGAGCCCCACTCCAACACGGTGTCTGGAACCCCTTCAGATTTCCAGTGACAACAGAGCTGCCATGTCAATGACAATGACAGCGGAAGAAATTCTGACCTCGTTTATAAAGGGCCTGTGAATGTGAAGGTGAGAAATGTAGGAGGGCCAGAACGCAAGATACTACAGGCAGCTCATCTGTTGTTCTTTGTTTGTTTTGGTGATGCAGCTGTCTCTGGAATCTTTTAACAACAACAAAAAAACAAAACAAAAAAAAAGAGCCAAGAAATAAATTATTTCATTTGGACAAAAATTACAAGAGCTGAAATAACTGAAGGCAGCCATGAGCAATATGTCAAATATGCCTCCGTAAGGAAAACTGTTAACACTTTAATAACTACAAAACGAATCGCTCAATTAATTTCCCACATGCGGAAACAGGTAGCGATACATTTATCTGCCAGGATTACATCCTCCGCTTTGCATATTTCCACAACTGCCAGCGCTCATTTTCAGCACAATGGAAAGTAAGTTGCATCTCACAGATTCAGGGAGAGAACATGGCCTGAGGTCTGCTGCCAGCGGAGCAACTTGACGGAAGAGGTTGCACTTTCGGTTCTGGTCCTATTTGCTTTTTTCTCTTTCCCTCTCAATCATGCCCAGTACTCGGGCAGAGCACTACAAGTCTATAAGTGAGGGAAAACTGAACCGCTAAGCTTTCTGGGACAGTGTTTTCAACACACGTGACAGGATCCCACAGGAAATGATGATGTCACTCCACAGAGCCCCAGGGCAGGGATGGATCTCCATTGGGGTCACCAAGTGTCATCAAGTCCTTGCCCCAGCCTCAGGCCTCATGGAAGGACCCCGATTCCTCCTAATAAGGTAGTTGTCCATGTCCTTAAAAATCTCCTTGGGTCTGAAAGCCAAGCCCCCACTGTCTCATCAATGTTGTCATTAGGATGACCAACGGTCACTTCCATGGCCTCAGTGCAGACTCAGCCTGACAGGTCAGTGAGCATTGTTCCCATGAACTCAAGAGAGCTACCTGGAGGAAGCACACACCAGTCCCAGGCCCCATTGTCAGAAAAACGCACCTCACCTGTACCGGGATCTCTGAGAGCTGTTGGGTTCTCAGCTGTGGAACCAAGAAAATCCCTCTCCTGTGTCTCCCCTTTGGTCCCAGGAATTTGGTCCCACAAATATTTCTTGAGCACCTACTATGTGCCAGGCCCCTGTGAGGTACCAGAGGAATATCAGCCACCTGAGAAAGAGCATGCGCTCAGTGCTTTCCCCTTTCCCCTTTCTCAACTCCAGACCTGCAGAGGCGCTATCTTCTAAATGAACCATCTTTAAGAAAGAGGCCTGAAATTCCACTTACTCCTGGAACATCACCATTGGCTGTGCAAAGTACTGCTTTATCGGTAAACAAGCCATCCAGGTGAAATCGCCCTACAAATAAGATCCTCTTAGCCTGGGAAGACGCACTGTATACACAATCCTACTTCTTGTTTGGCTAACAGTGTACCCATGGACGAGCGCTCCTGTATCCTGAATAATGGAAGCACAGCCTCCATCCTCCCAGAGTACCTGTGAGGTGAGACAAATCCCTTGAGAAGACCATGAGCTAGGCAGCTTACCTGGGGCTTCACCACCTTCATGAATGCCCCTCTGACCAAAGCTTCCTCTCGTTCTTCTCTGGTTACTTTCCTGGCATCCAAGAACTTTAAATTGGGCAGCTTGTGCAGAACAAAGCATCTGGAAGAGAACAGGCAGAGGCAGCTCAGGTGGGTGGGTGACCACTTCAAAGTTCCATGCAATGTGTCTGGTATTTGGCAATTTAGTTTCATTGATGTCCTCACCTAAACTATAAGCTTCTTGAAGACAGGAACAATTTTTTTTTTTTTTTTTGCTCACCCTCAGGCCATCTTGCAAAGCAGCATCAGAATTAACTTAATAAAATACAAGTTCATTTCTCTTGCACAAATATTTCTTGAGCACCTACTATGTGCCAGGCCCTGGATATATAAAGGTGATTACAACATGGTCCCTGCACTTAGAGGGGTTTTCAGTGTCGTCAGATGATAGACTCACACAGAGAAATTAGAAACAGCACAGCTAAGTACCAAGGTTGAAGTTAGGCAATAGTTTTGGAAGTATAGAGAAAGGGGCCTCATAATTAAAAACTAATAGCTGAAGGATGATAAGTAGGCTTCAAAGAAACAAACTCTAAAGCAACCCCAAGCATTAGCTTCTCAGCGCAAATGTGACTTGGGGTTAGTAGGGTACCTCTCTTTTCAGGGGAGCCTGGGTTCCTGGCAGACCCCACTCTAACATCACATGTGACCTCCAATGCTCGTCCAGGGGAAAGACAGCTGATGGCTCAAACATCAGAGACAACAACTTAGAGATCTCTAGTGATAACCTCCATGTTAGTCATTTAAAATCAAAATACTCTAAAATTCTTTAGAGGTATATTTTTTATCCCCAGAACTCTATACCCCAACATCTGAGGTCCTGGAAATTTGACTATCTACTTCCTGCTTTCTCTCTGGCCTCAACATATTACCTTTTTTCCTACTTCTCCCCGAGCCTTTCCCTTCCCTCTCCAAATGCCCTTAACCTTGTCCAACACCAGCTTTTTCCACAAAGAGCCCAAGTGACCTTTCTTTCTTCCAGCAGAGCTCCCGCTGGCCTTAGTCAATGTCAGAGTTCTGTCTTCTGCTGGTACAGCAAAGTCTGGATGACAACAGATTCTTTCAAGTGAAGACACATACCGATGGAAACACTATGTCAGAAGTGACGCTCGAAGGAGGAAAGACACCCACTAAGTGTACGGTGGGAAAAGATGAATATTCAGGTGAAGAAAACAGCAGCATTACAAAACCAGCCAGTGTTGAATGATGGAGTGAAAGATGTCTTCACAGGGCTGCCAGGAACTATGGTGACAACAGACAGCACACTGTCATTTCACCCCACTTTGGATCCCAGCCCTCAAATCAGAAGGAGAGAGGAAAGAGAGAGAGGGGGGAGGGGGGCTGGCTGTTTTCAGAGCACTCTTCTGATACAGTCAAAGAAACAGCCCATGAAACAGGCTGCCTGTCATCCTGATATAGGGCTGACTTGCCCCACCCATCCTGCCTGGGGTATCCAGGTGGTTTCTGCTTAGAAAGATTTGAGAGACACTAGGAAAGCCTGCCCCAAATACTGGGTCTGAGACTCAGCCCAGGGTCCAAACTTTCTCCCTTACAGAGATCATCTTTTGCTTATTTACTCATACACTGATTCACCCAACAAATAATTAGTAGGCAGCTTCCACCTGTTCTAGGTGCTGAGCTTATGTGATGCACAAATGAGACAAGGTCTCTGCTCTCAAGGGGCTTCTATCCTAATACAGTGGTTCACAAGCTTGTTGAAAGATAGACGGGAGCCCCACCCCCAGAGTTCCTGATTCACTGCGTCTGGAGAGGGGCCTGGAATTTACATTTCTCATAAATTCCCAGTGAGGCCGATGCTGCTGGTCCTGCTGAGAACCACCATCCAAGTGACAAATCACAGCATGAAAAATAATAGTTCTGTGATGATGAGGTTGGTGAGGTAGCGAAGAGTCTCCTTCCCAATTCAGTGAGGGTGTCTGCCCTGCCCCATGCCTGCGGCAGACAGAACACGGACAGTGGCCACATCCACCAGAAATTCCTGTCCGTTGGTGGTTTGGACCGGATCCCAAACCTTACTGCCAAGTGATAAGTTAGTGGGTTTCCTTCCTGCCTGTCCCATCCCAGTCTCAGGAGATCTATTTCCCTTTGTTCTAGGTCATGTCAGGATGTCAAAAGCTGCAGCTTCAATCCTGAGTATTATACAAGCTTGGCCATAAAAATACAAGAGAGGCTTCCCGAAGCCACGGAATGAAGGCTTCTACAATATCAATTCCACCCTTGTAAATTTAATCCCGGGTTATTTGTTGCACCAGAATCTCTTTATCGTGATGTATGACTTAGTTACTGAGGTTATCACAGCCGTATCCTAAAGTTGCATAGTACATAAAACATTTCAGTTAACAATGCGGGAAGGTTAACTCCCCGATAACCTGCAATCACAAGGGCCGGTCCACATGACGTGGCTCTGTCAGCCTCCGCGAGCTATTGATGCTTCAATCAGTTTGTTTTGAAGGTAAAGTACAACAAAAGGGCAGTAAACTTATTCGGACTGTCAACAGGGGCTATTGGGAACGGGGCTTGCAGGTAAGTAATTCTGGGTGTTTTAAGGCTATTATCAAACAGCAATGGTTGAAGGAAGAGACAGCTACTAATAACACAGAAGGCAGCCATCATAAACCACTTTATGGCAGAAACCCTCGTCTATAAATCCCGCGACACCCGGAGACAGCTCCAGATTTATAAAACTGCTTGTTAAGCCAGGACACTGCTTAATGAAAAGAGATCTATCTAAGTTCTGAGTCTCCCATCCTGAGCTCCAGAGGGCAACTCCAATTTCCCTGACCTTTCCAAGGGGGCTGGGCGACACCCCAGGGCCAGGGGATGGGAGTCAGGCACACTTGGCTGTGACATGGAAGGTGAGGTTACAGGAAGCAGATCAGGGATCCTGGGAAGGTGCTTAAAGACCTATGTGTTTCTGTCTGCAGACAGATTGTCTAGATGTGAGATTCACAGAGTTCTCGGGTTCTCTCTCTTTCCATACAAAATGCCCATTTTCTTAAAGGACTCCTCCAAGGAGACTCCCCAAACTGGGAGGGAGGCAAAAGGAACAGCAGAAAGGCTTGTTTGCTTTTCTCTGCCCAAATGCCAAAGCTTTTGGCACTTTCCATGTAGACTTCAAAGCAAGAGGAGGATGCTCTTCCCATCTGCTCAGAACTGTACCCGCAACACCATGCAACTGCAGATCTGCACAGCCTGCTCCTGGGCTGGCTGCGGTTCTTTTCTCTGAGGAGTCTCTACTCAAGACACACCAAGTTCCTAGATTCTGAGGGGCCTGGATGGGGGAATCACTGGAGTTTTTTCCTACTTCCTTCCATTTATGGCATTCTGTGCTTCTTCCCACTAGCTCTTGCTGCCTACTTGCTCCCGGGTAGAGGTGGGGGAGAGACGGTGCAACCTACTGATGCCCTCCTGGGGCCCCTGAGGACAGTAACGGCTGACCCATGTACCATTTCCAACCTTTCACAAGCTTAAAAGAATAGAATGAACATGCCAACAAAACATCAAGCGTCTTTGCTCTTGATTGGATTGCATCAACCCTGTTTGGTAATCCTGGTTACCTGATGCTGATTCAAAGCACGGATCAACTGCTAAATGTGCCTGACTAATTTTTAAATGTTAGTGATGGCTTAATTGCAATTTATTTAAGAGCCAAAGATTTTTTTTTAGGAGGCAAAGCTTTAAAGTATAGGGGAAAAAAATTAAAAAAGAGGGGAGATCTTCATAACAAAAAGCTTGGAGACTAACAGGTCAAAGGAAAAGCCAAGACTCTGCAATTACCTTGCTGTGCAATCTTGGTTCAATCTCTACCACCTTTCTGAGCCTCAGTTTCTCCATCTGTGCAATGAAGGGAATGGGCTACATGATGCCTAAGCCTCTTTTAAGCTTTACTTTGCTTGACTTCTATGTGCCTCAAAGTTAATTTATAATAAATACATCCATATTCTCCATTCTTATCACTCCAATTTCCTTATATAACTGCCTCCTCACACCTCCAGGTAAAAGAGGACACTAAGAAAAAGTCAATAAAGAACAAAGCATAATGAACAAACACTGTGTGGGATAACTCTAGATGCTCAGCGAGATGACAATGATCTCACTCTAATGAGCCGAGGTGAGCTCACCTACAGCATTAATGAATGCCTGACAATGGGCAAAGGCCAGCTGATTTGGGCAGCATGTTTGAAGTCGCCGTGCAAACAATACACCCACAGGACACACCACGGCCCTCTACAGAGGGTAACCAGCAATTATTCTGTGGGCTTCTGTCACTTTGATCTCTGGGTCGTGACCTCTGCTTTCTTGTGATCTTCAAAGCCCAGACTGTAGATGAGCTGGAGCATGCTAGCTGGGCTATGTAAGCCACAAGTTTTACAGCTCCTACTCAGCGGGGAAATGGTGGTAGCCCAGGATGGCCCACAGACTGCAAAGGGTCCCTCCCTCCCCCGCCCTTTGGAGGAGTGCTGAAGACACTGGGCAGGCCCCTGGGTTGCTTGCTTGGAGAGAACAAAGAAAGGGTGTCACATTTTAAATAATTTAATGTTGTAAGGAACACAGAGGGACCTACTGGGGAGGAACAAGGAAGGAGAGGCTGACCAAAGGTTGCAGTGACAGAAGAGAATGAATGACAAAGTCTCTAATGACAGAAGTAGAGCTGAGATCATGAGCCCACCTCCCTTATTTGACATCTGAAGTTAGCACTTGTGTACTGTTGACTTCCAGGCTACTTTCTTTCCTGCAGTAAGAAGAAAGAAAGGGACTGCGAAGGAAGACAAGAAGAAGAACATGCTGGGCACCCAGGGTTCCATCCTGGATCCATTTTTTGGCCAGCGTTGAAGTCCGCAGGAGGCCCTAAGTGGTTTCTTAGTATGATGGTGGTCTCCCAAGCCAAGCTCTGCCTCACCCACCCTCTTCCTGCTCCAACCCCAAAGGCTGCTGGTTATCACATTCACCTCCATTCAACATTCATCCCAAAATAGCACAGTGTGTACACATAGCAAAGCGTGGGCAGGTTTAGGCTCCTATAATAACATGGCCATGGGCAGTTCTCAGCCATGATCTATGATGAATGGCAAAGAGAAACTCCAGGCATGGTTTTGCTCCTGCCCCAGCAGGACCAGGGCGCTGATCAACAAGTTGGTAATATGTTCACGCTCACATTCAGATTTAATGAGCCCATTTTACTATGGGGATGTGTGCCAAGAAAATCCAACTCAGTGCACAGGGGGTAAATGAGGAAGGGAAAGGAAGGAAAGGGGGTGGTGAGGGAGAGGGGAGAAAAGAATCTGCAGACACCAAAGCATCTATGAAGCCATTTCCAACAACTCAGTGACTCTAGCCACTTCCCATTTCTGGTCCAGTGGTTGGCCACAACGTGACCTAAAACCCAGCAGACCTCTCAGAAATCAACGTCTCCCATGGAAATGAAACAACAGACATACCTGTTTTGATGTATGGTGGGGTGACATATTATAAATATTACATCACATACCCACAGAGGATGCCAATCAATAAGACATTCTTTTAGACAGCACTAAATGAGCCATGGGTTCTTGCTTGTGAATACACTCCTTTAAGGCTTCTACTATTGCTTAAATGATTAATAGAAGACATATTGTCAGAAAACGTACTTAAAGTGAAAAACAGTAAACCGTAGAAATATCATTCATTTTTAAGCAATTTTCTAGTGAAAGTGTCACATAAATTTACATAGAGGCCCTAGGATTAGGCTCCAGTAAGAGCTAGAAGGCAGGCAGACATCACGCTTTGTGAATGAAGGGCCAGGAAGATAGTTTACCAAGAGAATATAAAAAAGGTGGCTACATTGCTTGGTAGAAACCCAAATGCCACAGGAACTCCAGATTCAAAAGACTTATTGTGAAGCCTTAACACTTCTCAGGGTTAAATGAAGCACAGATTCCAGGGTGAACAAAGTGGGCTGTTATGGACCATGGAGCAGAACTGGGCCATGTGCACATTCACCTCATCCAAATGCAAGTGTGAGGATGCTTGTCAAACTAGAGACAATAAAACAAAAATAGAGGACAAATTTAGAATGACTGCAGAATGGGCCTGCTCTTCCACGCAACAGCCCAAGACCATGCAGTGAATATGGACCTGGATGGGCTCATGTGTTCCCACCACTGCTCCTGCTTCCTGTTTCTCTCAGAGTATGAGCACCTTGCCATCCTTGTGGGTGACTTCTGAACTTTCTCAGATAAATCTGACTATGTGCAACTAACAAACAGCCTTCCCAGCCCCACCCTCACACACCCTCCAGGGACCAGACGTGGAGTGGGGAGGACAGGCTTGGAGGATGCTCATCCTAGCCCATGACATGGATCACTCCTCTAGAATCAAGCGCATCCTAAGGAATCAGTCCCCGACAATCACCACTTGGACTGAGACTAAAGGATAATCTCTTGCTTATTAACTGCATTTGTCGAGATCCAAATGGAACTTTTTCCAAATATGCAGTGGGCCATCTGAGGAGCCACAGGGCCCTGCATCTATTGATAAGTGCTCAGCTTATGGGAGGAAGGGTAATTTCAAGCTCGCTCCAGCAAAATTACCAAGCCCCTATTCCATGGTCTGCGTTAGGTATGAATGTCTACTTTAGGTATTACTTTAGGAGTCTTGACCATCCGCGAGGGTCAAGAAGATGCAGCCTTTACCTATGGAAGCCAATCTCTGAATGGTGAGCTGTATGAGGTAGTGAGAGAAATATAGGAGATAAAATGCATAATGAAGCATGAGATGAGAAAGGAAGAACTATAACTGCTTGGGAGCGGAGTATCTCAGAATGCCAGAGCCCACACGAATTTTAAATACCACTTAGTTCAACAGTTCTGTACTGAGCATCAGAATCACCTAGTGACTATTTTGTTGCATTTGCCACTAAATTAATCAAAATGCCTTGGACAATTCAGAAGAATTGCCTTGGTTAAGTGTCCCTGATCTAGACTGGCCTCTCCATCTAGAAGTCCCACTGGCAGACTGGACCCCATATCAGATCATTGGATTTGACCTCTTACACCTTAGGTCTTAGTATTTTTGACAATGTGACCAGTCACAATAGCAAAAAAAAAAAAAAAAAGTATTAGCTTTTCTTTTATAACCTAATAAAACCCTCTTTCTATTTGAGACTGAATAAAATAAGGTGGGATTAGAAACTGTTCTCACTCTACTTTTCTCATTCTAGAAAAGAAAAATTGCCTAGTTTGAAGCACCTGGATGTCCATTAATGAATGAATGAACGTGTGTGTAAATGTGTGTGCACACACACCCATGTAAATACATATACACATATATAAAATTTATTTCCTATTTTTAAAACACTAAACACAGAAAGAAAGAAAAAACAGAAAAGCAACTGAGAATTTCCCACATAAGGCTTGGTTTACTAAAAATGTTGATTGACAGAACTTTCTTGGACTTGCTCAACCTTTCTAAGACATATACTAGTAAATAAGTTGCTGCAAGAAGATAAAATATGTTTTGAGCCACTCCTTCATGCCTGAAATCCGGCTGTTAAATGCTTCAGACTTGATAAGAATGTCAAAGAAGCAAATTAAGTTCTAAGCAACTATGCAACTTCAAGGGTTGATTTAGAAATGTGTAACTATTCACCTGTGGACATTAAACATATTTCTCCTAACAGAACTTACATTCAAATTGACAGTATCATATCTCAAATGAAATCTTCATAATAGAGAAAGATTTAGTACATTTTTTAAAAGTAGTTTTATTCTAAGATAGTTGAAAGCAAGCAGCTAAGACTGCTACAAAATTAATCAAGTAAGCCAGAAAATGAAGTAAAAGGAATAAAATTCTTGCCAATGAAGAAATGTAACTAAAATCCTACTGTAGCTTTAGTGTGTGTGTGTGTGTGTGTGTGTGTGTGTGTTTTAAACATATTACATTCAACAGCCTTCAGTATTTCTTACAGTTTTGCTTATATAAATGAATGCCCCCAGCTATGTTCCTTCATGGGTCACCACAGATTTTTATGAGTCTTAACAGAACAAATTTCTCTCAGATTATTATCCTCTTTCCTCAATTCTTCCAAATATATTTTCCAGTAGCCTTATATGCTTTGTATTTCCATCCTTCCTCCCTCTCTCCTTTCCACATTGATTTGAGTGGGGATTTAATAAGAGCATACATCATAATGGAGAGGGCTGCAACACATCAGAGATGATCATTAAAAATATTTACCAAACAATAGTAAAAAATGAGAGCATACAGAATTCAAAATGAAGAAGGAGAACAAAACAAGTTTATAAAATCAGTACGATGGAGAGGGCTCCCTAAGAGAGATGAGTTTGGACTGATGTTTCAAAGCAGATGGTTTAGAAGTAGAAACAATACAGAAAAGCATTTCGACTTGGAACCCATCACAGCACATGGTCAATGGGCACTTGGGACTAGTTTTATGAAACAAAGTTATGGGCCTTGTGGGACTTCCTCTTGGGATTTTATATAAGCTCCCTCAACTTCAGTGGGAGGTGCTTTTTCTCCAAAAAGTGTCTCTAAAGCAGACCACAGGAAGACCTTACAAGACAGAGCATAGTCAGCAAAACAGAGTCAAATCTGGCCTACTGTTGTTTTTGTGTTGTTGTGTGTTTTTTTAAATAAAATTTTGTTAGAACATAGCCATGCCTGCTCATTTACAAATGTCTACTTTGCACTATAACAGCCAAGTTGAATAGTTGCAACAGAGACCATAGGACCTTCGACCCTTTACAAAAAGTTTGTCAACCCCTGACCTAGACCACTCAACAGCATTCCATGCTTCTTGACTCCTCTGACTTCAACCAAAGGAGACAATGGCTATAGTTACACAAAGGTAAAAGTTTAATATTATCACATGGAATCCACTGATATTTACCAAACATTGCTATGCACACAATAGCACATTATCCCCCCAAAAGATGCCTTTTCCATCCTTCACCATGCTCAAACCCCTACTCACCTGTATCTCTTATAGTCTTCTTCATCCTTTTCCAAGCTGACCAATTCGTTGGGACATGCCACATTACCCAGCAGGCTGAGATATTCAAGAGCCGGTGTCACTTCTGCCAGGTGATCAAGCAGATGCTCCAAGTCAGTGATGTGGCAAAGGTTAAGGAGCTCGATCCAGGAAGACAAAATGTTTAATAAGGAGAACAGACCACGGCTTATGGGGAAAGACTAGCCGCTGTGAGTTCAGACTGCTCCCATGACACAGTATGCATGAGGCTTGAAATCAGCTTAGCTGTGGGTGTCTGGAACAGCTAGCTTTCACTCCTACTGTTGGACACATGAACCAGCTTTTCTCTGGACAGGTAAGACTGAGGTCAGATCACTTTAGAGAACATTAATGCACTTAATTGTTTACCACACTTTCCTTTCCTCTATAGTTCTGTGTGTTGTTTTGTTTTTAAGTTCAAATGATGAAGGGTAGATTCTATGTATTAAAATATTTTACAATATGCAAATCCATAAAACTTAATTTTTTCTAGTAGTGAAAGCAAGGCATTATTTTCAAAGACCTGATTAAAAATATCAATTATCCTATAATGGGTAATGTATCAATAAAACATACAGGAATGACATAAACACAAACAGGGATTGGCCATCCTATTATGATTTGAGAGTTTGTGGGGGAGCCAAGCATTGTGCAATGGCCTCATTGGTGGGAAAAAAATCATAGTATTGGGGGAAAAGGAGAACAAAGCTAGGAGGAGAAGACAAGCTGAGAAAAGTAGAACAACGTTAGTCAAGCCAGGCAGGTCAGAATCCATTTCCTGAGACCCTTTGTGAATGTAATGTTCTACGAAGGGGAAAAACAAAAAATGGAAGAGAAAAGACCAAGGAGGGACATGGTGGTAAAATTATTCCATGATCCATCCCCATAGTGGGCTCCACTCTCCAGTCAAGGCAAACTCTGAGACACCACAAATCATATAAGGAAAGAGTCACAGATGCAGGATATCACATGGATTGGGAAGGACTAGTTCACACATCAACTCATCAATTGAGCTGATTAGCTGAGCCTTAAGCAAGGTGGTGATTTGACAGGCCAGGATAGAGGCCATGAATACCAAGAGCCCATGGACAAGAGTAATTATCCAATATCAGGAGATAAACTAGGGGAAGCCCTTACTCCTATGGACAGAAAAGTCTAACCGAAACCTAGTTCCCTCTTAGGGACAAGCCGAGAGTCTGTGGTGGAGCTAAGCATTGTTCGGTGGCCTCACTGGTGGGGATAAAAAATCACGGTATTTGGGGAAAAGGAGAACCTTAAATCTTCTTCTATTTTTTTATCTACTGTGTGAAGGTGGTAATGTGAAGGAATAGAACTCAAAACTGGCAAGATTTTCAAGTTGAGAAAACACTGGGCAACAGAGTTGGATTGAGATCCAAGTCATTTCTCAACATTTAGTGACTACGGATGGGAAACCTAGCAGGCCACCATCCAGGGAGGCCCAATTTAATCTGAGTAAATCTTCACATGTAACTTCCCCACAGAACTGATAAAGCTTGTATGTGAGGACTCTTTGCTTGCACAGGGCTCTGAAACAAGCCCTAGTAATAGTGCCGCATGGTCACGTATTTTGTGAAATTCGCGACTGGTTAGGATCACTGTTTTCCTTCCCTAGGATGTCTCCATCCATTACATGTCACTTGGAGTTGGGTGACATTGGAGTGCCTGTGGAAATGCAGCGAACCTGGCTAAGAGGAACTTGGGAAGAAGTGGCATTTGATTAGGACTCAGTGAGATGTATTTGTGTGGTTTGCATCATATCTGTGTCTGGTTATTACAACAGTATCAGTAGGAACAGCTTTGAGTAATATTCATGCTGACACAACATGTAGGGACCAACATAAAACTGATTAATGAATTAATCAGGTCAAAGAACATTTAAGATTAAGTTATTGAGTATATACACATACACACAAATAACTTAAAATGTCCCAAAATATAACATCTCATATATGAAGAAAATGTATGAGAGTTTTTTCAGTATTTAAAAATTCTAAATATTTTGCCAATAATTTAGTGGTGAAATTACTAATAAGGCGTGATAAATCTGAAATAAACCTTCCTAAATTATTAAAAATACAACTTAATTTTCAATTAGATGGAATTATCTTTCTATTTCCTCTCTATAAAATATTAGAAAATTATATAACAAAGTTATAAGGGAATTTGCAGGAACAAAGTTTTTATACAGACATGTGTAGTACAAAAAGATTCACTTTTCTAAATATTTTAGTATGTGGTATTTTTCAACTTAAATTTTATTTTGTTTCGATATATTTCCTACTCTAAATAACACTCATCTTCATACCTAATTTTGCATTCACACTTATGTAGTTTTTCCCTTTAAGAGAGCTTCCTCAAATTATGTAAGTTTTACACTCCACAAAATCTGGGTCAGCCAATGAACAGGGGGCTGTGGAGATGTTTATTCATCTGGGTCATTTCTTGGGCAAAGCATCTCGAGGCTTCAAGAAGTTTCAGCCATCTTGTGCCCATAAATCTAAGGAATTCTGGATTTCCTAAGCCTTTGAGCCCACTCCATTTAGGATACTGTGTGTGGCAGAAGCTACTCCATCTTACTAAGCCTTTCAACTACCCACTAACGGAGCAACTGGGGTTAGCCAGGTGGTCTTCCCCAAATCCAACAGGCAGAATCTCCAGCACCTACTTCAGGACTCTGTGGACAGAGCTTCATCAATACACTGAGATCACCACTGGAGGATGAGACAGGAGGAGGAGATTTAGTTGGGTCTTTAGTCTCCTGGGTCAGCAAGGGCGCGCACAGTCTTGACTTGCCTGATTGCAGGCTCTGAGAGAACGTGTCACATTCCTGTTTGTAAAATTGCCTAGAAGATTAACCAGAGTGCATGAGAGGAGGGAACTGGGGTCTGGGGCTAATCAAGACCACCGCAGTGGAGACTTTCAGCAATTCTCCTAAGGCTTTGGGGTTTTCTGGGGCTTTTTTTGTTAGGTTTTTCTTCTCATTTTTAAAAATGTGACACTATCTGGCACAGTTTCATTTCTCTCCAGCTGGATTCTTAGCACACACCTGGTTTCCGTCATTGAGCCTTCTCTGGAGTACTTGCTGCTTCGAATTTTTTCAATGTTGTCTACAGAAAGTTGCCACTGCAGAGCCCAGCTGTCGTGGCTGGGCTTGCCAAGGGAGATTTTCTGCTGGGGCCCAAGATCAAAGCAACATCTTGCCTGGAAAGTTTGAAGCATGAGGGAGGAGGGGTGCCTCCGGGTCAGGCCAGTTGCCCAGGTCCGAAGCTGTGTGCCAGGTGAGAGAATGGGGACATACCCTCCCTCTGTGCTCGGCTTTAAAGGGCAAAGGGCAGCATCTACAGCCACTGGGAGGATTTCAACCAGAGACCATCCTACCATAGGATTTTTGAGTGCTAACTAAACAGGGTACATGGCATAGTACCTCATTTTGATTTGCACATACATCAGAAATATTATCACATTCACATAACAATGAAGGGAACTGGGGTTAAAGGTCACACTGTCAGTAAGTGGCACAGTTTATATTCAAACCTAAAACTGAAAAAAATGGCATTTCTAGGGACACATGACTCGTGAATTTCTAACACAAAAGGGAAATTTTAAATAAAATTTAATGAAAATTCTTAGTCCTGCTTTTTAACTCAGCACATCCTACTCGTATTACGTATCTTCCTTGTTGGCATTATAGTTCATGCTGTCTCTCCATACACACATGTGCTGAAGCACACAGGGAGACAGAAAATGAAGAAATGGACTGTGATTTAAAATGAAGTCACTTATCATCCCTAAAGGAAGAGTAGGTGAAAGGGTAAATATCCATATTTTTCTGACATCTCAGTTCTCTTACTTGGGGCTGAGTATTCAGACATGATATGGACAACTGCCCATCCCTATAGGGGAAAAGCCAGGGATAGTGTGTAGGAGAGGAGAGAAGGAGAGGGAGAGGGAGAGGGAGAGGGAGAGGGAGAGGGA
>PVJC01009597.1:0-45556 GCA_004026665.1 Murina feae | reverse complement strand
TCCTGGAGACAGAATTGAGCAGGCATTACCAACTCTTAGCAGCATCACGTTCCTGGAGCCACTGCACAAAGAAGGTGGTTAAAAATAGCCAACTGCCTGGGTTATCCACAAGCCTGCAGCCCTTCCTTTTGGCCACTAGATGGCAAGAATGCACCAATCCAGCACACTTCCTGGCCCCTTGAGTTTGGAAATACGCTGAGTGGAAATGAGTGGGTGAAATCAGCAAGATGGGGGTCTCTAGAGGTTTTAGGGCAACTGAAAAAAAAATTTGGGGTAGAATGCAGACAAGCGGTCTTCTCACCAAGACCCACAAAGAAAACTGATTGCATTTTTCATCCATTTATTTTTCTGAAATTTGGGGAGGTTTTCAGGTTGAAAGAAGGAGGGAGAAACAGTATAGAATATATATATATATTTCACAATAGTAGATGTTCTGTAGAATTTGCAAACATTCTCCTGAAGTCAAGTGAGTTCAAAGTTCTGAAACCCTCAGACTACACAGGGAGGATGGTGATCATGATGATGGAGGCAGCTAATGCTCTTAACCCTGCACTTTACAAAGGTTAACTTCTGAAGTCCTCACTACAAACCTGGAGGTAGGTGCTATTATCCTCATTTTACAGATGAGGATGGAGAGGTCAAAGAGGTGAGGACTTGCCCAAGGTCACTCAGCTTGTAAATGGCAGCCTCAGGATTCAGCCCAGACATTTAGGCCCAGAGTCCACATGTTTACCCACCATGTTGTACCATAGATGTTGCCCCTATTGACTCCTGACCTCTGGCAAAGGGAACTTTCTGAACCACAGATCAATGCTGTGACTTAATGGTGAGAGTCACAAAAGAAATCCTCATTCTGATAAACTTACCTCACAAGACTTTAAATGAGAATAAATAAGGTTATAATGTTGGCCAGTATTTCATTTCAAGTTCCCTGACTTTGAAAGCCTTGTCTAGACAGGAGTACACCCCATGACCTCATAGAAGCCTCTGCTCTATTAGCTGCTGTAATTATCCAAAGGACAGAGAGAATAAACAAGGCCAAGGAGCCATGGATTCCAGAAATTTCTTAGCATTGAAAGATGATCATAAACTTGATATTGCAGAGGAAAAATGTACTTTTAGTTGGGCACCAGGAGACGGGATATTGCTTTAAGGCTTCCAAGAGTATTCAATTGATAAGAAAATTGGAATAAATTAAGGAAACAGTATGATATGTTAGAAACATAGTGGATTAAAAGTCAGAGACCAGCTCTAACCGGTTTGGCTCAGTGGATAGAGCGTCGGCCTGTGGACTCAAGGGTCCCAGGTTTGATTCTAGTCAAGGGCATGTACCTTGGTTGCGGGCACATCCCAGTAGGAGGTGTGCAGGAGGCAGCTGATTGATGTTTCTCTCTCATTGATGTTCTAACTCTCTATCTCTCTCCCTTCCTCTCTGTAAAAAATCAATAAAATATATTTTTAAAAAAGTCAGAGACCAGATTTAGCTAAATATACATTTACCATATAGCTCTCCACTCCACTCCTAGGTATTTATTTACCCAAGGGAAATGAAAACATATGTCCATGCAAAGAATTATGCAGGAGCATTCATAGCAGCTTTACAACACTGTAAACAATATATATGTAACTATCAACATCCAAATAGATAATCAGACCTTACCAGTGGATCAGTGGTTAGAACATTGGCCTGCTCATTGAAGGGTCAAGGATTCGATTCCCAGTCAAGGGTACATATCTGGGTTGCAGGTTTGATCCCCAGCCCTTCAAGCATGTGCAGGAGGCAACCAATCAATCTCTCTCTCTTACATCAATGATTCTCTCTCCCCTCCCTTCCCACCCTCCCTTCCACTCTCTAAAAATTGATGGAAAAAATATCTTTCAGTGAGGATGAATAAATAAACAGAAAAAGATAAACAAACCGTGGCATAGCCATACAATGGGGTACTACTCAGCAATAAAAAAGAACTTATGATAGATGCAACAACATGGGAGAATCTAAAAAAATTATGCTGAGTGAAAGAGGGTCGACCCAAAAGGGTTTATAGTCTATGGTTCCATATAGATGAAATTCTACAGTGATAGAAAGCGAATCAGTGATTGCCTGGGCCTGGGGTAGGGGTGGGGAATGACTGTGTAGAAGCACCAGGCTCTTTCAGGTGTAATGCAAGTGCCCTTTACCTTGATTGTGGGGTTGCCCACATGGATGTAAGGTCTGAAGACTGTGCTGATACTACTCCTGATCTTGGACGCCCTTCTGGGTCTCAGTTTCCCTATTTATAAAATTTGGTAGTCAGATTAGATGACATCTAGGATTTCCTCTGACTCAAAAAATCCCTTTGTTATAACCACATCTAACTTTTGTTATGGACGCAGGGTAGCAAAGGGCAATATGCTTTACAGGAATTCATTTTATAGTCAAGGATGCGTTTAGTTCAGAGAGCATAGAATATGTATTCAGATGTGTTGTTACTCAGCAGTACTCCTTTGGGGAACAGTCATTTGCAGGCCAGTTTTACTTAGCCTACAGTGAAGAAACAGCTGAGAAAATAATTTGTTTGTGAGTAGGAAGGATGTTCCCATGGAAGCTCCAAGAGTACTGGAGGAGGGGCTTTCCCAGTGACACAAGAATTACGGTTGGGAGGCTAGAGAGAGCAGCAACTTTGCCACATCACCTCTGAGACCCCAAATGCTTGGGGACTGCGGTTGCCCTTTAAATTTTTCTCTTTGCTAGTCCATTCTTGGCACCTAGTAAGGACTTAATGATGGTGATGGTGATGATGATTATGATGACTATGAAGCGGCTACTGCCAATCATCACCTCCAGTCCTCAGAGAGTTTTGCAGAAGTAAAGAGCTGTGGGAGCTCTGAGTGCGTCACGGGAAGAGGGAGGGCCGAGCAGACTGAGCGCAGAACTTAGGGGGCCGAGAGCACTAGAGCCACCCAGGCTGGGCCCTGACAGCCTGCTGATTCCTGCACTTGTGTGTCCCCAGGTCATGAAAACCTACCACATGTACCACGCGGAGAGCATCAGTGCGGAGAGCAAGCTGAAGGAGGCCGAGAAGCAGGAGGAGAAGCAGTTCAACAAGGCAGGGGAGCTCAGCATGAACCTGCTCCGGCACGACGACCGGCCCCAGCGCCGCAGCTCTGTGAAGAAGATTGAGAAGATGAAGGAGAAGGCGAGTGAGGGCCCGGGGGGCCGTGCTCCCTGACAGCCTTGGCCTCCCCCTCTGCACCCTGGGGGTTGTGAGGGTAGAATAATGCTGCCCACATCTGCTCTCGTGGAGGTCAGTGTCATGGAGGAGGCAGGTCTGGCTTGTGCCAGGGTCAGCAGGTGGAAGAGGTGTTCAGCTGACAAGAGAGCTGAACTGTGATGAGACTCATAGCCCAGAGCACAGGCATTAGTGAGGGGTGGGGGCTTGCTCTGGGGGTCAGCTAAGTGTCTGGGGACTGGTTGGGACTGAGTGTGTCTCAATAAGAGGGAACAGCACTGGGTTGCCAACCAGCACTGGGTACTTGGGAAAGAACCGTTCCAGTATTGCCATTGCCAAAGCAGAGGCAGGTGGTTGGAATGGCTCTGTATCAGTGCTGGAAAGTGCCTCAGGAGGATATGGTGAGAGGAGTACTGGTTCTGGAGTCAGATAGACTGTTTTGAAAATACCACAGCTATTACACCTCTCTGAACTTCAGTTTTAAATCTGACAGTGATGGCAGATAATTCTCCCCTCTCACGTCAACTCTGATGGATCGGTAGTGGCTGCCCAGACCTCTTTGTTGAGGATCATGAGCTCTCTCCCAGCTTTAGCTAAAAATGGTGCTGTGATCAATTAATAATGTCTGCCATGGCCAGAATATAGAGGGGCAGTGCACAGGTTGCTTTTCTGTCATCCTAGACTAGGCGACTTTTAAAGGTTTATTTCTTCTTGAAAGACTACTATTTCTTGTTGAATCTTCTGCATCCATTCATTCTGTGGAATCAGCAAACATTTTCTGAGCCCTTTCTATGTGCCAAACATTGTGCCAGATGTTTATTTGGGCTTCAGTGAAATGAATTCTATGATAATATGATCCTACAGCTCTTAAAAATTATGGGAGATTGAGTGGGAACAAGATCCAACAGGACCTACGTAAGCAGGAAAAGTAATCAGAGGCAAATAAAATAAGACTTCAGGGTAATTGCCAAAGGCAAAGAAAAATGGGCTCCACAATAATCAGGCAGAGACTCAATTAAAAACTGGGCAAAGTATTTGAATAGACATTTCTCCAAAGAACATGTATGAGTGGTCAGTAAGTACGTGAAAAGATGCTTGGCATCATTAGTCATTAAGGAGGTGCAAATCAAGACCACAGTGAGACGCCACTTCATAACCATTAGGATGGCTAAAATAAAAAGACAAACTGACAAACATTGATGAGGATGTGGAGCAAGTGGAACCTGTGGACACCGCTGGAGGGAAGGTAATGTGATTCAGCCACCTTGGAGAATGTTTTGGCAATCTCACAAAATTTTAAACATAGACTAAGTTACCATGTGACTTAACAATTGTACTCCTAGGTATCACTCAAGAGAAATTTAAGCATATGTCTACACAAAACTTGCACATCAGTGTTCATTGAAACATTATTCATAATAGCTCCAAAGTGGCAACGACCCAAATGTCTGTCAACTGATGAATGGATGAATAAAATGTGGCCTGTCCACCCAACAGAATATTATTTAGTCATAAAAAGGGATGGAGTACCGATTCATGCTACAGCATAGGTGAATTTTGGAAACAGTGAAATAAGCCAATCGCGAGAGGCCACATAGGTAGGATTCTATTTATGTGAAATGTCCAGAAGAGACAAATCCATAGGGACAGGAAGTAGATTAGTGGTTGCCAGGGGCTGGTGCAGAGAAGAATAGGGAGTGACTGCTAATGGGTACAGGATTTCTTTTTGGGGTGATGAAAATATTCTAAATTTAGATAGTGGTGATGGTTACATAACTCTGTGAATATACTAAAAACAAAGAAATATTTAGCACAACTGGTGTGGCTCAGTGGTTGAGCGCTGGCCTATGAACCAGGAGGTCACAGTTTGATTCCCCGTCAGGGCACATGCCTTCGTTGTGGGCTTGATCCTCATTGAGGGGAGCGTACAGGAGGCAGCCAATCAATGATTCTCATCATTGATGTTTCTATCACTCTCTCCCTTTCCCTTCCTCTCTGAAATCAATAGAAAATATATATTAAAAAAAGAAATATTTTCCCTGACTGGTGTGGCTCAGTGGATAGAGCGTCGACCTGCGGACTCAAGGATCCCAGGTTCGATTCCAGTCAAGGGCATGTACCTGGGTTGTGGGCACATCCCCAATGGGGGATATGCAGGAGGCAGCTGATCAATGTTTCTCACTCTCTATCCCTCTCTGTTAAAAATAAATAAAAAAATATTTTTAAAAAAGAAATATTTTTTAAAAAGATCATCAGGCAAGGAATTACAGAACAACATGGGGAGATATTTAAGTGGGTAGAAAGAATACTAGCTGGGAGTCTAGAGACTAAGTTTTTGTTCAGACTTGTATATAAATTAGGCATTTGGCCCTTGGAAAAGCTACTTCTCCCCTTCAGTTATCTTTTCACATAAAATGGATGAATTAAACTAAGATACCTTTACTATCCTTCCCAGGTATAAACTTTTATGAGTCCATAAAGGGCTAAAAATGGTCTCAGGGTCAGAGTAGTCCCCTGCAAACTGGTCAGGGTCATCAAAACTCTCTGTGAGGGTTGGATGCATGACTGGTATAGGAGGTAATTACCTGAAGTCTGTTTTTTGAAATTCCCAGAATAAGTGGATCCTGGAGAAAGAAAGGTCAGAGGGGACCTCTGGGAACACCTCTACTAAGAAGCTAGGAGAACCCAATCTGGAATAAGGAAGGTTTAAAGTGTCTAGATGAAGGAGGAAACTCTAAGGAGAGCTGTTTTTTTACCCAGCAGTGGGACTCATTAGTCTGAAAGGAGTAAGGGGATAGCTCTCCAAGCCATGAACTCTGCTCCTTCCTGCAGCTGGCCCAGAACAGGAGCAGCTCCCCAGGGAGGCAGTCGGACTCCTCACCAACACTGCCTCTAGGCTGCCTGCTCTGCCTCCTCCTCTCACATCCAGACAGCCCATGAAAGCCACGGAATGACTGCCTTGTGCAGGGACTAATCTGGGTGTTACAGGTCCAGAGCTGAGCAAGGCAGAGCAGGTCCCTGACTTCACAGAGCCTACTTTCTAGTGGGGGGGTCACTGAAAATTAGCAAGTACACAGAGAAGTAAAAAATACAGTTTTGGGCGGTAAGAAGTGCTTTTGAAGAAAAACAGAGCAATCAAGATGTCCTTCAGTAGGCGAATGGATAAATAAACGCTGATAAATCCAGGCAATGGAATGTTGACTAAATATTCAAGATCTAAAAAGAAATGAGCTAGCTAGCCATGAAAAGACATGGAGAAACCTTAAAGTGCCTATAATTAAACGAAAGAAGCCAATTTGAAAACAATACATACTGTATGAGTCCAGCCATATGACATTCTGGAAAAGGCAAAATGATGGAGACAAGGAAAGATAAGAGGTCGCCAGGGGTTGGAGGGAGGGAAGGATGAAAAGGCAGAGCACAGGAGGTTTTTAGGGCAGGGAAACGAATCTGTGTGCTACTGTAATGGTGTCCAAACCCATAGAATATAGACACCAAGAGTGAAGCCCAAGGTAAGCTGTGGCCTGTGGGTGATAATTAGTGAGTGTACCATCCTGGGGGATTGTTGGTAATGGATGAGGCTGCGTGTATGTGGGGCAGGGGCATATGGGAAGCCTCTACACCTATCTTCTTAATTTTTCTATAGACCTAAAACTGCCATAAAAATAATGTCTTAAAAATGGAATGAAGATGAAATAAATGAAAAAAAAAATTGAAAAAGGCAAAGAGATAGAGAGTGGAGGGAGGGATAGTGGAGATGCTGGCAACATTTTAGACAAGGCTGCCGTCAGAGTCTGATCTGACCATTTTGTCAGTCCTACAAAATGTTCAACGTAGACCTTGGGTAAGGACCTGAAGGACATGAAGGACCAGATCACACGAAGACCCGGAAGGGTGGCCTGCCAGGCAGGGAGAACAATTAATCTGAAAGCCTAGAGGCAGGAAGGAGGTTGGCCTCTTAAAGGATGGGCAGACAAAGCTGGCGATGAGGGAAGAGGGGCTTAGGACATCACGGGGGCCATTGCAGTACTTTGGACAGCCATTGGGAGATGGTGAGTAGGCCTCAGAAGGCCTTATTAACAAGCTCTGGTAGAGGCCAGTCACAGGCAGCTGCTTATTGAATAGTGCTGTCATTGGCTACATGTGGGCAATGGAAGGTGAGCTTTTTGAGTACAGAGCTCAAATCTTACTCAGCTGGCGTACGGAGTAAGGTATTCCAGAGGGGTACAGTCCATTTAATCACCGGAGTGACCATTAAGAAAACTCCAACCCTGGCCTCAGTGGATGAGTGGTTCGGGCACCAGCCCGTGCACCCAAAGGTCACGAGTTCGATTTCCAGCCAAGGGTACATACCTAGGTTACAGGTCCAATTCCCAGCCTGGTCAGGGCATGTGTGGGAGGTAGCCAGTTGATGTGTCTCTCTCACATTGAAGTTTCTTTCTCTCTTCCCCTCCCTCCCTCCTTACCACTCTCTCTAAAAATCAGTGGAAAAAATATCATTGGGTGAGGATTAACCAAAAAAGAGAAGAAAAAAAAGAAAACCGAAATCCCTGCCATTAGTAGCACAGCTCTCACACTTACTCTTTTCTTCTTTCAGAGGCAGGCAAAGTATTCTGAGAACAAGCTGAAGTGCACGAAGGCCCGGAATGACTACTTGCTGAACCTGGCTGCCACCAACGCAGCTATAAGCAAGTACTACATCCACGATGTCTCCGACCTGATCGATGTGAGCACCTGGCATCTGGGCCCGGAAGGGCCCCGCACTGGGCTGGTGCAGATCATCAGCTGAAGGAGGGTCAGGCCCCTGTCCTTCGCTGACGGTCCAGGGTGGAGGGAAAGGACAGTGAGCATGTGGGATCTGGGAAATGAGTTTCTACTTCTGTGGGTGGGAGTGGTGTGTTGCAGCTCCTGCAGAGTTGGGTCGGGCAGTCATATTCAGCGTGCACTTGCCAAGTACCCTCTTCTAGCCCAGGCCCTTGGCTGGGTTTGTGGATACGGGAGTGGCTGTCCACAGTTCATGCCCTCGGGATTTCCCAGGGTGGCACAGACATGTTTAGCAACCCCAGGTCTAGTCTGCCAGATATATACCGGACATGAAAGGAAATAGTGAATGAGACAAATTACAGTTAACCCTTGGACAATGTGGGGGTTAGGAGTGCCAATCTCCCCCTTCAGTGGAAAGTCCATAAATAACTTTTAACTCTCAGAACTTACCTACAGTCGTCTCTCAGTATCTACAGATGGTCAAGTTCCTTATATAAAACTTGAAGCCCGGGGCACAAAAATTTGTGCACTCGGGGGGGAGGTCCCTCAGCCCAATCTGTGCCCTCTTGCAGTCTGGGACCCCTAGGGGGATGTCTACCTGCTGGTTTAGGCCCGCTCCCCAGGGGATCAGGCATAAGCTGGCAGTCAGACATCCCTCTGGCAGACCGGGAGCCCTTGGGGGATGTCCACTTGCCATCGGGGAGCAGGCCTATGCTCCAGTCGGACATCCTTAGCGCTGCTGAGGAGGCGGGAGAGGCTCCCACCACCACTGCTGTGCTGGCAGCTGGCAGCCTGGCTTGTGGCTGAGCAGAGCTCCTCCTGTGAGAGTGCACTGACCACCAGGGGGCAGCTCCTGCATTGAGCATCTGCCCCCTGGTGGTCAGTGTGTGTCATAGTGACCAGTCATTCCCAGTCATTCTGCTGTTAGGATCAATTTGCATATCACTCTTTTATTAAATAGGATGATGTAGAACAGTGCATATAGCTGGCCCTCCACCTACACAGATCAAAAATACTGTATTCGATCCATGGTTGATGTAATGTGAGGATGTGAAAGCTGGGATATGGAGGGCTGACTGCATATTTAGTGAAAAAGCTCCCATCCTGCACAGTTCAAACCTGAGTTATTTAAGGGTCCACTATGCACAGGTCAGCTTTCTTGGGGATGTTATCGGTGGAGAAACCAGGCCATTTAAGCAAAAGGAGAATGGGACACTGATTTCCATATCAGCTGCGTAGGACAAGCTGGAAGGACAGCCATGCTTGGAGAAAGACTGTTGTGAGTGGCACCAACAGTGTCACTCAAAGACTGTCATCAGGGAGAGCCTCTGTCACCTATGTTGGAACTGGGACTGCTTCTCATGTTTATTGAGAAGCTACTAGTTCAAGGTCTTGAGGTGCTACAGTAGACAAAGCCAGTGGCTCTGCCCTCATGGAGCTTACCCTGTGTAACCCTGACACGTTAACAGGCAATCGCAATGCCATGAGACAGGTGTTACAATGAGGGAGCTGGAGAGAGATATGGACCCCTAGAGGAGGACATCAGATGTAAACTTTGAGTGGGGAGAGCATCAAGGAAGACTTCCTGGAGGAAGTAACCTCTAAACTGAAACCTGAAGGAAGGATGTTTAGGCAGGAGGAGAGAGGAAGAGTATGCCAGGCAGAGGGAATGCGTGTAAGGAGGCATGGAAATGAGAAAGAATGTGGTGAATTTGGGAATCTGATTTAAGTTCTGCTGTTGCCCAAATTGCAATCCCCAAGTCTCCCTGAAGGGTTTAATGTGATTTGTGTGGTAGGGTTCCAAAATGCACAAGGGCCCCCAGGATGAAAGATTTTGACTATGGAATGAGAGATCATCATGATGGGACAAGAAATACTTGTGGTCCCCACCTTCATGTCACAGTCCTCATTTCACCCTTTTGTTGTGTGCCCGTCTCCAAGTGCTGTGATTTGGGCTTTCATGCCAGCCTGGCCCGCACCTTCCGGACCTACCTCTCAGCCGAGTACAACCTGGAGACCTCTCGCCACGAGGGGCTAGATGTCATTGAGAATGCGGTAGACAACCTGGATTCCAGAAGTGACAAGCACACGGTCATGGACATGTACAACCAAGTCTTCTGTCCTCCACTCAAGTTCGAGTTCCAGCCCCACATGGGGGATGAGGTAGATTCCTCCCAGGAGCCCATGCTTGAGACTACTTCTGTCTGTCCCCCCATGTGCTTCCAGAACATTGGTGGGAGGGGACCATCAGCCCTCATTCCACATGCAGCATGTTTAAATCAGAGGCCTGGGGTCAAGTTCCCAGCCAAGGAGTTTACTACTAATACCTTAACCTTACTGGCTCAAATTCCCCACCCGCAGGATTGTAGGACCTTAATGCTCCTTAAAATCCCTCCTATAACTCTAGAATACCTCAAGAGAGTCCCACATCTGTATACGTTTTTCCCTTGGATCACTGGAGTCTGGGCCTCATCACAACCACGCTGGCTAATGTCCTCTCGAGAGCACTGCCTGCCCTCCAATACAAGAGGCACACCACCAACTCAGTTTCCTTCAGTGCTTGTGCTTCTTGGATTCTTGCTATATTCTGGGGTGGGAAGGAGGATAAGGCACTGGTCACTGACTCCAAAGAAGCACTCTAGTTACCCAAGTTTCACAAAATCCTTTATGCAAACAGTTCCTCTCTCTCTGGGGCTCAGGCCTTAGTCTTGGAACTGAGAAAAGTAGCCACAAGACATTGTATCTGTCTCCCCATCTCCATTATTTCTACCCTAGGGATATGTGCACAGAACTTTGTCCTGGTGATCCATGTCCTTCCACCTAGACATATCCATCCATGCACGTGGGATTTCGGGGGACCCAGACCAATAGTTCACAAGACCCCACCACCCTCTGGATCCTGTGAGAGCTCAGCCGGGCCATCCACTAAACTTGTTTGGTGGGAAGGGACAAGGAAGCTTTTTAGCAGAGAGCATTTTCCTGGACCCTCCAGGTGGTTCTATCCACTTTCTTCATTTGCAAAGAAGAGTCCTGTGTAGGGCTTCCTACAACACCTGTCCCATCCCTCATGTCCAACCCTTTTATCTAGCATTGAAAAGTCTGACCTCATGGTTACTACTGATTACTGCAAAGTTTGTGTTGCCTAGTTAGTGGTAAATAACTAATAAATAACAGAGCCCTGCTGTTCCTTGTGATCTTAGCTGAGTCACTCCAGGCAGCCCAGACTGCAGGTGGTGACAGAGCCCTGGGTGGAATGGATGTAGGGAGAACAATATTTCTCTCCACATTTTCTCTCTTCCACCTCTCACCCAATCTACCTACTGGGGAAGATGGTCTGTGAGAGGCGATCACCTCACAGTTGCCTCTCTGAAGCATCTTCCTACTGGGGAATAGGAGCACCTGGCTCACTGTTCCCCATTCATCGTTCTTTCCATTGGCTTTTCTTAGGTGGTTGCTTTCTTACCATAACTTCTTGCCCGGAAATTAACTAACTAGTCTTACTTTATGAGATTTTGCCAGAGCTCTTAGTAAACCCTCAAGAGGGCACAGTGTAGAAGACCATAACTGAGAGGCCACACCTTACACTTAGAGAGAGTAGCCCCGGTTTCCCATCAGGTGTTATCAAGTATAAGCTGTGTTACCTTTGGCAGGTCATTTAAGCTCTCCAAGCCTGTTTCCTCAGCATCTGATAGGGAGATTAGTGACTAGTGGCCTAGTGCGTGGATTTACACACATTGAAAGGAAATTAATTAGAAGAAATATTTTATTATCACTATTTTCCCTTTCTCTATAATAGAAGTGTTGACCAAATTCACAATTGACAATGACAGATCAAAACATGTGGGCAGTTGGCACCAGCAAGAGCTTTATATGTATCCTGCATGTGCGAGTCAACTTAGCCTTTTATAGATACAGAATAAACTTGCTTAATTGGACTTGCTTTCTGATGTAGCTAAACTTTTTCCAACCCAGTGAAGCACCCCAACTTCTCTTTCAGGTAATTGTCAGCAACACAGGAGAAAATATCAACACGAAGCAGATTATTATTGTAGATCATGCAGGGAGAACAAAGGGTAAAATATTTAACTGCAGCAGTGTTCTGCACAGTGAGAAAACCTGAAGTCATTTTCAAGGTCCACCATCTCTTCTTTTCAGTTGGGTCAATTTTCTAAGCTTTCTAAATCTCTATTTTCCGGCTAATGAAAGGAAAATAGGATTTCACTGAGTCTCCTATCTACCTACTCGAGGACTTCTGTGAGAATCAAATGAGATTAGGTTTCATAGACATTTGGTTAAGTGTGAAATGTTTCCACCTGACTATAAAGCAAGTCATATTCCTGAACTGAAGAAACTGCAAGGAGGCTAGTTGTCACTAGGGAGAGGAAGCCAGGTGTTGCTATGTGACATCATTACCTGGCACCCACAGCGACTATTTCCAGCCTGGGCTGGACTATGGGCTGCATTTTGTGCCATGGGGTCTTGGCAGCATCGGCTGCAATTTGGTGGGCTATCACTCGGGAAGGTGGCGGGGCCTGTGTCCCACCTGGGGGAAGCCAAGTGTTGCTTTGTCAGCCCCAGGTCAATTTGTAAATGGCCAGTGTACGTCATGGTAGCTCCTGCATTGAGCATTGCCTCCTGGTGGTCAATGCACATCATAGCAACTGGTTGGATGGTCAGACACTTAGCATAATATATATATATATATATATATATATATATATATATATATATATATATGGCACCTGCCCTAACTCCACACAAATAATGAGAACACTGGGTGACTGCTGGTGGGGGCTGTTATTCCTACAGGTGTGCCAGGTCAGCGCACAGCAGCCTGTCCAGACAGAATTACTCATGCGGTACCACCAGCTGCAGTCCAGACTGGCCACTCTCAAGATAGAGAATGAGGAGGTGAGTGAGGCCCTCTGCCCTATAAGGGATTTCCTTACAAAGGCCTAACTTGTCCTGGGGACTCCACATTCGCCAAAGAACACATAATAAATTAGGGTTCATTTGTAAGATGGACTTTTACACAACCATTAAAATCATGCACACCAAGAATCTTTCAGGGGGAATGCTCACAAGATGCTGAGTTAAAGAAACACAAAGAGAAAGTAAAATTTTATGTTCAGTATTCTCATAACTCAGGTAGACTAGAGTATATACATATGTATTTGTGTGTATTCACAGGCATAGAAAAAAGACTGGAAGGAAATACTTCCAAATGTTAATGTTCCAAAAGTCTGGGTTGTGGATTATAGGTGATTTCCGTGTTGTTGTTGTTGTTTTGTGCTTTTCTTTATTTTCTGTTATGTTATTTTTATCATCAGAAATAATAATAGGTATTTTAATGTATACAATTAAATGAACAACCCCAGGCACACTAAATGTGTCATGGATTCTGAACCCCAAGGAACTTCTATCTTACCATGGTCAGCATATCTCCCATGCAGCTGGTGGCACAGGATTACCACTGGGAGGGTACAAATGGAAAGCCCAGCTGTGGTGGTTCCATTCTGATGTGGACTGATAGGGCTAGGTGGAAAAAATTCTATTCCAGCCTGGATGCCTTTATGCGGGGAGGATGTCAACCAACTGGTGGACACTAAGATGTGGAGAGTGTTCTCTCGAGATCGTGGATAGGTTTTTCATTGAGAAATGCATTCACATCAGGCGATGGGAGCCAGGATCCTGTTTTCACATCTCAAGAGGGCTGTCCTGGCAGAGAGGGCGGTTCACTCTGTCTTCATAAAGGACAGAAGTAGGATGAACATGAATGTGAGACAGATTGTCACTCAGGATGATGACGAATCAAAGCAGTCCCTGGGGGGAAGTTTTGTGGAGACAAATTATATATTTGTTTTTCAAACCTAAGAAGAGAGAGGAGATGAACAGAATGTTTTCTTTATTTACTCCTGCCTACATCTTTCCCCGAAGCATTTACAAAGTGTTTACGTGGAACAGTGTGTGGATTATAATGTTAATGGAATTTAAATTAGAAATTAGGGCCACAGGAAGACGGAAGCAAGTGTTCCTCTGTAGAGGCTGTTCATGGTCATGGAATTCTTGATTTGGAACCTGAGCTTCTGTCAGGCTATATTAGAAAGAACTGAGTCGGTAACGTATTCATTCAACAAGTTTTTATTCAACGAATACTTATTCAAGAATTTCTTAAGCCTATATTATGTGCTAAACTTTGTGCTAAAATGCAGAGTCAAGTGAGTGAGCAAGACAACATAGTACCTCCTCTCATGGAGTTTATATTCTGCTGAGAAAAGAGAGATAGTAATAAAAATACAAAAGAAAACAAACTAATAAATAATGAGTATGCATACTATTACACAGAGATAGGCACTAAGTTAAAAATTGTAGTCAGGAAGCCTGATGTCACCAGGAGGTGGAATTTAAGTTGAGACCTGAGTGACTTCTCCTGGAAATGTTTTTAGGATGATGCTCCATCAAATTATAGGGTTTGCCATTTAAGCTCAAATCAGTGACAAGGTATTGTGAGGGGAGGGCTTGTGGGCCCTGCATGTGTAGCCTTCCAGGGGTCCCACTCAATCCCAAGGCAGAAATCAGGATCCTGAAGAAATGACTAGACTGTGGTGTCTCGGCACCTCTCTTCCTCAAGGTTCTCTCTTCTGTGAGAGTTTTGACAGAACTCAGGTGGCAGATATGTGGAGAGTTCATTCATGGAGGTTGGCTATTCACCTTACCCAGTCTCTGTCCTCATTCTGAAGAGAACCAAGAGTGTTGATAGTGTTATCCGTCTTCCCATATAGTTTGGGGCTGTATAACCAGGTAAAGAGAAACAAACCAAGAAACCTGAGTTCCTTTTTCATCACAATATTCTCCAAGGCTCTCTCTAGCTGAAGCAATCTAATGACTTTAGATTGGTCAACCTGGATGCTCACCCCAGCCAGCTAACTGGCCTTACTTTGCCCATCAATTTAACGGGAATGATCGTCTTTGTCCTGCCTGCCTCCTAGAGGCTTTGTGTGGAAGAAATAAAGTAATGGTTAGGAAAAGGACTTTGAGGTGTCAAATTCATTCTGAGGCTAAAGGTTTTCTGTCGACATGCTTCCCCAGGTGAGAAAAACCCTGGATGCCACCATGCAGACCTTACAGGACATGCTGACAGTGGAGGACTTTGATGTCTCTGACGCCTTCCAACACAGTCGGTCCACAGAGTCGGTAAAGTCAGCTGCCTCTGAGACCTACATGAGCAAGATCAATATCGCCAAAAGGAGAGCCAACCAGCAGGAGACAGAAATGTTTTATTTTACAGTAAGTGGACCCAGAACCCACTGGCTGCTTACCTGCTGGCATTGACTTCTGAAGAGCAGCCCAAGCTAGCAGGAGCCAGTGAAACCACATGGGTCAGTTAGACCGATGGTCCTTCCGACATACTTCCCAAATTAAGTTGCCTGGCTTGGCTTTGTGAAACGCAGAAATTGAATCACCAAGGACAGTATAGGCATTGATCTTGGATTGATGGTTATTGCAATATCCCTGTTCTAGGAAAAAAAACAAACTGTTCAGTAGAGTGAGAGGAAAATGGTAATGGAGCCAAGCGCAAGCCCCACGTAACAACGCTGAAGTTTAGTGGATGGTTGTCGTTTGCGTTGTCTTAAATTGGGGTACAGGCAATGCCCTGCGTGATCCATGCAAATTGCTGGCAAGTTGCCAGATCTTCATGTAAAATTCCAGATGGCTAATGTTCCACTTGGCCAGGGGCAGGGAAGGACACAGATAAGGGGCATCAGGGCTGTAGTTCAACCTGTGTTTAGTGCACATAGAATTTGGGGTTTTAAGGGATCTTAAATCCTCCATCTGATGCTTTATCCTGTTCAACCATATCTCTTCAAAAAGTCATCCAGCTCTGCTTAAACAGCCCCACATTGAAAAGCTCCTTTCTTCCCCTAGCAGCCCTTTTGTTTGGCCTGTGGCTGGCTATAGATATTATAACGTTTTCCCTTATCTCTGTTCTCTTAAAAAATCTGCCTCATTGGGATTTCTGGTCATTGATCTTGACTCTGTTCTCTGGAGTTATCCAGAGAGCGGCTAATTCTTCAGGACAGTCTTTGGTGTGGTCACAGGGATCTGGGTTTTCATGTCCAGGTTAGACATATCTGGTTTTTACAGTCCTGCCTCATAAGCTTTCCCTTTGAGAGTCCTCAGTATCCTGGTGACTCTCTGGACATGTTCCATTTGTCGAATCCTCTTCCAAAGTGAGACTCCCAGAAGTGTGGTCTGACCAGCACAGACTAGAGCTAAACTCTCACCTCCTTCCACGTGAAAGGTGCTCTGCTCCTTTTCATGTGTCCTAAGATCATATTCTTTTTTTCAAATATAGCTAGCTAAGTTAATACCAATTAAATCTCTATTCCCTATGCACCAACATTAAACCAGGTTGCCCTCCTCCTGAAGAATGAGTAGGTGATGTCTTGGGTAGGTCTTATGTTTATCCTATCAGTTAGAGATCTTCATGGATTCAGTGCATGGCTCTAGACTAAAAAGGTCCTGATCCGCTTGTTTACCATATATGCTGTCTCTTCAGACCTTGTGTGGTCTGCAAACTCAGTGAGTGTAGCTTCCAAACCTTAATGTTTGTCAATTAAAAAAAAATGGATGTGTCAGGGGCAAGGCCAAAGACAGAGTTGTTCAAAACAGGCCACGAGGCTAATATTGACTCCCTGCTCAGCATCTTTAGATTGTGGTCGTTTAACCAGTCATAAACTCATCCAATTCTAGCATTCACCCTGTAACAGGCCTTGTCGGGTCCCTTGTCAAAAACCCATCTCCTCGATCAACACTCTTCAGCTTTGTTGTTCTCAAAAAAGAACTCATAGCTAGTCTTAGCGAATCAGCCGATGCCAGTCTTTGGGGTTCACCACATCCACAGGGGACCACCTTACATTTGCAGAGAAAATTTATGGGTTACAAAGATAAGTGAGGAATGGATATGAGTATTGATTCATTCTAGCAACAGAAGCAAAGCAATTTGGGTGGCAGACACAGAAAAGGGGGCCCAGCCTGTTTGAAATTAAAAGATAGAATTCACCAATGTCCATAATTAAGGGTCATCAATGTTATATTTTAATGTTAGTATTCAATTTATCATCCCGGTTGGCTAGCAGACCTCATGACTTGATGTTGTGACACTATTTGGGGTATTACTAAGGGCATAATAATTCCTTTTAATGCAGACGTAAGTACAATTTGATGGCACTCTTTCCTTCATGGGTCACACGTGAAACCTGGGTAAAGGTTGGAAGAAGTGGGCAGAGTCCACGGGCCCCAGAATCCCAGGGTGTAAGTGACTAATTCACTAAAGCTTGAGTTATGTGTTTGAAATTAGAGCTTCAACTACCAGGGGCAGTGAGGCATAGTAGAGAAAACACCTACTTACACCTCAGCTGTGCATTTTATGGTGAATTCTTAAACACAGGATAGAATTAGGGGGCGTTGCTAGCAGAAGCATTCAGAGAGAGCCTCTAGGTGAGCAGTTATTAAACTGAAGTGTGCACATGAATCATATGGGAAGCTGTTCAAAACCTAGGTTCCCAGACTACCACCTTCCCCAAGGTGGGGCCCTGGAAAGGGGAACATTTCTGGGCCTCTGTGGTGTCCTCCTTGGTATAAAATGAGGGGTTAGACTTGCAGTATTTCTGAGCAGGAATCTGCATTTTGACCCTCTCTCCAGCCAGTGGGAGGCCATGGTCCTTGCGCCACACTTGGAGATAACTGTGAGTCTACTCTCATTTTACCCTGAGGGGGCCATGGAGCCAGAAATATTCAATAATCTGCCCAAGGTCATACACTGACTGGCCACAGCTCTGAGCTCCAGTCTCCTCCGGGGTAGAATGGAAATGACAGTGCTCCAGCCATTTGCCATCCAAGATTGTGGTGAGGACTGAATGGATGTGTTTGACACTGTCAAGTGCTCTATAGATACAAGGGGAATGACTCCGAAGGACCAAGGGACAAGTCCTAGGAGCTAAGAAGGACATGGCCAAGGTGAGGGGACACCACAACCTCCCACCAGCCCAGAAACCCACCGAGGTGGGGACAGCTTGAGGTGACCCCATTCTTACCTGTGCACATGTCAGCCTCTACCCCTTGGCCTTGTCCCTACAACTGTTCACAGGAAGATGTGGTGTTCCAGAAGCTCCTTTACAGGTCGCATGGGGCATCCTGAGCCTCCTCGGCTCATTTCTCTCCTCCTCTGCACCCCTTTCTCACCTTCTAGCTGGGGCAGTGGAATGGATTTCTTTGTGAGAAACTAGCTGGAAGATTTTGGGCAATCACAGGCATACTTAAACTTTCATACTCAGGGCTTTTGCCATTGCCAATCTGTCTGCTTAGAATGTTCCTTCCCCGATGTACATGGCCCTTTCCTCACCTCCTTCAGGCCTTGACTCACATGTCAGCTTTGCAGCCAGGTCTGCCCCAAATTCCAGTCCTCCATTCCTGCCTTATTTTCATTCATAGCTTTCTCCACCATCTGACCAATTGTGTGCTTTACTTACTTTTTTGGTTAGCTTATTGTTTCTCTCCTCACCCTGCTGTGCCAACTTCATCAAGTCAGGGGTTTAGCTCAATCTCTCAGCACCTACTTTATACCAGGCATATAGCAGTCACTGAGTTGGGCAAGGACCACACCTACAGTGGCTCATGGCCCAGCAACGACATGCCCCAGCAGTGAGGGCTCCAGCCCTATGTTTGGTGAGAGACATTGGGTAGGGGAGCCGAGGAAAGCTGGTACCTGTATGGAGGTGTGGCTGAGGCCCTGCTGAACTTGGGGCAGGTAGGTGGCCCCATCCCTCCCCATGGCTCAGAGTGCATTGCACTTGGCCAGGCTCCTGAGCTAGAGGCAGCCTGGAGGTCCCAGGAGGCTTAGGCACGTCACTTCCCTGTGCTAGCCTTACCCGTCTCACCTGTAAAAGGAAGAAAATAGATTCCCCAATGCAGTTGGGGTCATTCTACTAGGGCTGGCTCTGGGGCCTGCAGAGCCCTTACTCCTCCAGAGCGGGGCCAGATGAAGAAAGACCTGCTCCAAGCTCCTCTCTGACCGGCCTGGTAGAGCACTCGCGCTCAGCCGAGTGCCCCAGGGATGGTTCACCCTTTGTTGCTCTGGCCCAGAAGCACAGTGGAGCTTTGATGACTGAAGAAGCCCTCTACTCAGAGCTCCCACAGTCCTCACCTGACAGTGGCACTGCTCCCATTCCCCTGAGCTGTCACTGTGGTCCCAGAACTGTCCTGAAATGCCTGCGACCCCCATGGGACTGGGCAGCTGCTCGGCAGAGCTGAGGGTCTGATGGGGAAGAGCAAAGGAGCAGCCGCAGAGGCCCCCTTTCCTCACACTGGGGTCCTTGGGGTAACCCGCTCTCCCTTTGACCTCCCTGTCCCAGAGGTCCATTCCAGAGATTGGAGACTTGGCCCTGTGATCTGTAATGTCTTTGTGCCTTGTGTCTTACAGAAGTTTAAAGAATATGTGAACGGCAGTAACCTCATCACTAAGCTGCAGGCCAAGCACGACTTACTCAAGCAGACCCTGGGTGAAGGTGAGTCAGGTGGTGGAGGCCTGTGTGGAGGGGCTGTCTTCCCCACTGGGTTTTGTTGTGGCCCCTTGAGCTGTTTTAGCTTGAGACACAGGGCACTTGGCAGAATGAGGCCTGGTACTGGTGCCACCTCCTAGAACTGGGTAGGCTGATATAGTTTATAACCTATAGCCTTGGTACAAATGCTGAGAGGGGTCCAGTCTGACTGCAGAAATAGGGAGAAAACACAAGTTTTAATTTAGATTATGTGGAAAGTCTAAGGCAAAGTGATAAAGGGCCTCCCAGTAGGAATTAATTAGGGTGAGAATACAGAGACATGGGAATCTGCATTGATGCTTTTCAGGAACTATTGCCAGGAACTATTGTAGTGTCCAGGATTCTGGGTCCAAAAAAGAAGAATCCATATGTGTTTGGTCCTTGAGGGGCCCAAGAACTAGGCTCAAAACTACCCAAAAGTTTCCAATGACAGTTGGACTTTCAATAACATATGAGGCCTTATGTCATTTGACCTCTGCCTGCTTCCCTGATCTCATCTGCCATTCTCTACTTCCTTACTATGCTCTAGCCACTCAGCACTGTTCAAAACTCGTTGAGATTTTTTTCTACCCCAGGGCCTTTGCATATGCTCTTTACCTGCCTAGAATGCCCTTACTCCAGATCTCAATATGGATGACTCCTTATCCTTCAGTTGACAACACAGATATGGCCTCAGTGAGGCTCTCCTTGCCACCTGACCTCAAGGAATCACCACCTCTGTCCCAACATTCTGTTTGATTTTCTTCATCCTACTCATCATCATGTGGAATCACCCTATTTATTATTTGTTCACTTGCTTATTATCTTTGGTCATGCCTCCCCCCCACCCCACTTCAGCAGTATCACATCTCAAATCAGAGTAGGGACTTCCTTGTCCACCACTTTATCCTCAGTGCCTAGAAAAGTGCTTGGCTCTCAGTTAATAGTCACTGAATGAATGTTGAATGGAAAGATCACCAGAACATCAATTAGGACCCAAGGTCAAGGATGTTTTACAGCAAGTTCTGGTGGGCCTGCAACCTGATGTGAGGTCAGCTGTGAGGAGAGGAGCTGACTGGGCCCTGCCTGGAGCACCATTAGCCCCACACTCAGATACACTCTGTGTTCTGTTTGGAGAGGGCTGTTGGCAGAAGGGTGTGCTCCATTAAAAGGAAAGAAAATGTAGGCTCCAGGAAATAGGGAACCAGCACAAGAGAGATGAAGGGTATTTCCAAGGTGATGATTCCAGTACATCCGGAGACAGCTTGAAGCAGGCCTAGAGGTCACCAGGATTTTGGGGGATGCAGGAAAAGCATTACAAAAAGAGAGATGTGCTGTGGCATGGGGCTGGCTCTCATTGGCTCATTGGGTGTTTGCCATCCATAGCTTGTCCTTGCCCTTTACTAAATCATTCTTTTCTCCTTGTGGGTGCACATCCCAGTATCTGTGCTCTGGCCACACAAGACCTCCCTTGCACTATTCACTCAGCAGCTATCAAGTGGGCTGCTGAATCTCCAGATGCTTGGCAGTTGTGATCCCCATGCTTTAGAGGAAATGGATTTCCCAGCCCCAAGGTATTTATAACCTGGCTGGGAGACAAGTCATGAACTCATAAAAAACTAAATAACAATAAAGTTGTCACACAGAAAGACTAGATGAATTGCCAGCATGAAGTGGACAGCATGGATTCTGAGGGCAGTGAGACAGGAGAGGAAGGGATTGCCATGGGCCCAGGAGAACTGGAAATACTCCAAGGAAGATGAATAGCTAGGGGTTGGTGGAATAACCAGGGCTTTACCACTAACACTAACGGAAATTTTTCAATTAACTTTATTGATATGTAACATATCCTATAAAATAAAAGCCTAATATGGTAAGTGTCCGGTCGTCCAGTTGTCTGTTCAGCCAATCAAAGTGTAATATGCTAATGAATGCTAAGGCCGCTCAACCACTCACTATGACGTGCACTGACCACCAGGGGGCAGACGCTCCGACTGGTAGGTTAGCTTGCTGCTGGGGTCCAGCCAATTGGAACTGATTGAGATGGGCCAGATGGGCCCTGGAGCCCTCCCATGATCCCTCCCCCGCCCCAGTTGTAGGTCCCTTGGCCTGGCCTGTACCCTCTCACAATCTGGGACCCCACAGAGAATGTCAGAGAGCCAGTTTCATCCCCATTCTGCAGGTCAGGTGGAAGGAACCCACTGGTGCATAAATTCGTGCACTGGGCCTCTAGTATACAATAAGATGCACCCATTTTATGTATAGAAATCAGTGTTGATAGACATATACATCCAGGTATAACCACTCACATCAAGATGCAGGTCATCTCCACCACCCCAAAAGCTCCCTTGTTCCTCTTTGCAGTCATTCCCCACGCTACCACTGCTTTGATTTCTATCAGCATAGATTAGCTCAGCATGTTCCAGCTGGTGAGGGCTGGAGAACATTGGGAATGGGGAGGGGAGAGACAAGGATGGGAATGTTCTGTATCCTGATTGGGGTGGTGGTTATAAATTAAGGTGACCAGATTTTAACATTGGTAAAGCAGGACACCATTGACCGGTGGGGGCGGGGGGTTCTTTTTTTTATTACTTAAAATATTACAAAGAGTAGTACATATGTCTCTTTTTTTTTCCCCCTTGACCTTCTCCTATCCTCCCCTACCCCGACCCGAGGGGTTCTTGATTAAAAATTTGGTCTATATGGAGCAACAAAAATTTTCATAGAACGCAAAAATAGTATTGTAATATATTTTTTAAAATTTCAACATAAGTACAATTTACAAATATAATAAACTAGGGGCCCGGTACACAAAAATTTGTGCACTCGGGAGGTCCCTCAGCCCGACTTGTGCCCTCTTTCAGTCTGGGACCCCTCTGGGGATGTCCCCCTGCTGGCATGCCTGGTCAGCCTGGGTGAGGGGCTGAGGGCCGTTTTCAGGCTGCCCACAGCCTCTTCAGATTTTGGGTCCCTACTGGGGTACCTGGCCAGCCTGAGTGAGGGGTTGATGGCTGTTTGCAGACTGGCCAAGCCCCTCAGTGGGGTCCCTCACCCCATTGGGGTGTGGCCAGCCTGGGTGATGGACTGAGGGCTATTTTCAGGCTTTCAGGCTGCCCACAGCTCCCATTGACCCAATGTCCTAGCAAGGTTAACTGGAAGCAGGTTCTGGGGTTTATTTATCTTCTATAATTGATACACTGTTCCTTTAAGCCAAGGCCTAGGCAGGTAAGGAAGCCTTCTGGCTGCTTCAGCTCGTGGCTTCTATAATTGAGACAATGTTGCCTTAGTAGTGGCAGCCAGCACTGCTGTTTGCTTCAACTCGGAGGCTTCTATAATTGAGACAATGTTGCAAATATGTTATTGCCTGGAGCCGGGAGAAGCCCAGCCCGCAAACAGTTTTACTCCTGCTGCAACGGAAGTGGCCTGTTTACTCTAGCGGCTCCGTGAGTGCCAGCCTCCATCTTGGCTGGGTTATTTGCATACAGTTGCTCTGATTGGCTGGTGGGCGTGGCTTAGGCATCCCAAAGAAACGGTCAGTTTCAATATTACGCTTTTATTAGATTAGGTAAATAAAAATTATGTATAGTATTATTTTATTCTTTGGCATATTTCTCATTTGAGTGATTTTTTTTTAGTAGATTGCTGTCATTGTTTAAAAGGTCATGAAATTTTTCACAAGAATTTGTTAAATTATATTTCACACATAAAATGGCTTTCAAAGTCTCAACACTTAATTGTGATTTTTCTGATGTCCACACTTTACCGTAGAAAAAACGCGTTCAGTCGCAGCATTAGTTCCTGGTAAGGACAGCACGTTATTATTTTAATTTTAATTTTAATCCTATATTTCTTTCTAAATAATAACATACTAACTTGTATTATTTTTCCTCTGAATTTGCCGTAACATAAGTCATAAGTGTCACTTTCAAGACCGGTGCTAGACTTTTTGCCACCACTATAAAATATAAGTAATACGAGTAATGTCTGCTAAATTCAAGAACATTTATATATTTATGAAATAAATAAATAAATTACTTACCTAAATTATCTGAATAGCTGATTTGTAATGACACCATTTGTTTAACTAGCTTACTAGCACGCAGTATGATGTGTATTGCCTGAGAGACAGTCACGAAATATTTTTGTCGTTGCCAATCCCAAAAAATGCCATTGTTCATTAAGTCCAAAAAATGGTGGTTGAATTCTAACAACTGATCAACAATGCAAACTTTGATAAGCAGTTCTCGATAATCAGTTCTCAACAATTATTTATTATTATTAAAGTTTAACATTATAAAATTAACAAAAATAATACAAAACACATATCCTGGCTAAATAGCCACATGGCCGCCGAAAACCGTATATGCCCTTCCTGTTCTCCCGCCGTTCCCTAGCTTGTCGTGCATTCTTTCCAAAAATCAGGACTTTTTTAAAACGCCAAGGGATGCGGGACAAATTGTTAAAAATCAGGACTGTCCCGCCAAAAGCGGGACATCTGGTCACCTTATTATGAATGAATGTATATATTTGTCAAAACTCACTGACTGAGGGGTAAGGGTGAGGAAGCATCAGTTGTTTCTTCATTTCCTCCCACCCCTCTACATGCTGCCCATCCTGACATTTCAGTATTGGGCCATGGGAGTGGGGGCATTGAGGAGTGTGGGGAAACAAGGAGGGAAACACAATAGCGGGGATGGAGGAAAAGAGGCAGAAAGTCCTAGAGAGGAGATAGGTGAGTGTGTGACATGTGAGTTGGTGGCTACGTAACTTCAATTTCAAGATCAGATGCCCTAGATATTCTTTGAAAAAATAAGATCCCAGATGAGAAAGTGCTTCTCTCCAGCTCCCCCATGAGTGATCTCAGATGCAACCTGAATGGCCTTCATGAAATACTACAACTAATAGTTTTGTTTGGAATAACACCAAACAAGAAAAATCCATATGGCCCCACTCACCTGGCCCAGTACTGAAATGCCAAGATGGGCAGCATGTGGAGGGGTGGGAGGAAACGAAGAAACAACTCATTCTTCTCACTGGTCTTGCAAGTTTATTGAGCCCTTAGACACACCTTGCTCTGAGATGTGATTTACCAGTCCTTCCTCTGAGTGTTGAGCTGATAGCAACAAGAAGCTGCAGGAAAATGTAGCTTCTGAAGTATAAGGGCAGCTAAGAAAGAACCATCTAGAAGACTCACCACTGTCCTGTCCTATAGTAAGTCAGCAGTGGGAAAGCCACTGTGTTCCTTTCAATAACTGAAATGGGGGCATTTAAATCAATTTTTTTGTTTTAGACTAGTTTTAGATTTATAGAAAAGTTGCAAAGGAAGTACAGAGTTCCTGTGTACTTCATGTCCAATTTCCCCTATTATTAACACCTTACATTAATACAGCATGTTTGTCACAATTAATGAATATTGGTACATTATTATTAACTAAAGTTAATAAATTACAGAATTAATGAAAAAACTGAAGCCGAGACCAAATCTTTTTGCTGTTGTTGTTCAGTGCATGATAAAGTGTATGTGGATTCTTAGGACATTACATTGGGTGAAAAGGAGAATTTTCAACCAGGAGGATTTGCACCGACTTAGACTGATAAAGTTCTTGCCCATTGGGTGAGGGCAGGCATGGAATAAGCAGGCCAAAGAGCTCAGAAGTTTGGCTAATTCATTCTTCCAGGTATCAATGGATGGTTCACCTTTACCTTAGTGCGCTGACTTCCATTCAGTAGAAAGCCCTTCTAAGAGTGGGGCAAGAGGAGGGTCAAACCTGCATCAATGGCCTTCTTATTTCATATGAGAGCTCTTTTGCACAGGGATGAACAATCTGGAAATTTTGAAAACGGTAGAAATATGGGGCCAAATGGAATACTTTGCCTTAAAAAATACAAGTGTGTGGGATTTTTTGAAAAAGTTAGGGGAAATACAAAGTCTTTTGGGTTACCTTCACTTGGAAGTGAATTTTTGAACACAATCAATCCCAGACACAAAAAAGCTCCTGTGTGCCTTATAAATGGGCATTCTTGTTATAAATAATATCGCTGCCACATCTTGGGAACAAGAGCGCCCACCTGTATGTGCCTTTGGTTGTTGATGTGTTGTTTTATTGGCCAGAGAATTCTTACTTTATCATCTCTGAGTCTTAGCTCTTTGACCTTTTTATTGCTGTGGGTAGTCTGTAATCTCCAGGGCTTACACACAAGATACAGATGATTTTGCAGTTTAGTAGAGCCCCTCAAGGATGAATGGTGCATCGTCTGTTAAAGGGAAGGGACATAACCTTTCAGGCCAAGATTGAATAGTGCATTACTAGCACAGTGTCCACCAGGACCAGGCAGTCTGACCTTTTAGAAAATGACTGAGCCACTGAGTATAAAATATTTCTTTTTAATCCCAACAGATCTCAGAAGTAAAGGACAGAGCATTTTCTATTTCTCACATTTGTTAGAAGTTGAGACAATAGACTCCAAAAGATGCTGGTGATGGGGTTCTTGAGAGCTGGGGTGTGGTCTAAAGCTGAGGAGCATGTAGTAGAGTCCCTGCCAGAGGAAAGGCTGCCTGAGTGTGTGCTGGACTTCCACCACAGGACTTAAACCTCTGATCCCTTCTCTCCCTGCCCTGTCGGTCCCTTCGTCTGTCCATCCTTTATGTATATAAGACAGGCAAGGTTCCTGCCCTTATGAGGAAGAGAGACCTCCAACAGTAAACAAACAATAAAGAATTATAAGTGTGATAAGTGCCATGGATGGGAAATTCGGGCTGATATCAGTGGAGGCGGGGGGAAGGGAGGGGAAAGGCAGCAATGGGGTGGCCTGCTTTAGGATGGGTGATCAGAGAGGCCTCAAAGGGGAGGTGCTGGTTAAGCTGAGACCGAAAAGAGGAGAAGGCATCAGTCACATGAAAAACTGGGGGAAGAGTGTTGGGACTGAGAGAACAGCAGGTGCAAAGGTGCAGGGAATACATGGAGGAGAGGGGGGGCAGGATACTCACCCTGGGTCCCCTTTACAGTCAGTGCAGGCCACTGGCTCAGCCCTTTTATAGGTTGCCATTGGCTCCTCCTCAGGGTCTTGGGTTCACGTGAAAATTCTCCTCAGCTTGGTGTCTGATAGGAAGTTGCCCCAGATGCCAGACACACAGTCAAGTTTGTTTTACCTGACTTTCCTATTCTTCTGCTTTGGTCTGGCTCCAGTTCTGCTAGCTTCAGTTACTCTTGTGACTGCGTGTGGCTTTGGTCAGGAATTAAGGAATTGTGTGTTGATTTGTTCTAGTTCTATTTTCAGATCTCTGTTACTCTCCTCCTCCCTCCACTTCTCTCCCTAGCCCCATTCAGCGTTGTTTTCTGTAGGGAAAATGAATATGCTCGGTTCTTTCTTTTAAAAAGTCCCTTCATGTGACTGTTGGGTGGGGTTCTAGAGTCTAGAGCTGTGCTGTCCAGTGTGGTGACCACTATCACGTGGCTACTGAGCACTTGAAGCGTGGCTAATCTGAATTGAGATGTGTAAAGTGAACACCAGATTGCAAAGTTAGCCCCCCCCCCCAAAGAATACAAAATATCTTACTAATTTTTATGTTCATCCGTATTGAAATGAGAATGTTTTTATGTGTTAGATTAAATACAATATATTATTAAAATTAATCTCACCTGTTTCTTTTTTACTTTTTGTAATGTGGCTACTAAACATATGGCTTACATTATATTCCCATGGGACAGCATGGCCTAGAGGTCTGCTCCTCTCCATGAAAGAAATGAAGTAGTGAATCATGCTGTATGAAAGGACTTCGAAAGCATTAGGCTCAGTGAAAAAAGCCAAATGCAAAAGACCACGTCTCTCATAATTCCATTTGTAGGAAGTGTCCAGTATAAGCAGATCTGTAGAGGCAGAGAGTGGATTAGTGGATTCAAGGTTTCCAGGGGCTGGAGGTGAGAAGACGGAGAGACTGTGAGTTGGCACAAGGGATCTTTCTCATGTGATGGAAATGCTCTAACATAGAATTGTAGGTGACGGCTGCACAACTTTGGATATTAACTAAAAATTATCGAGGTGTACATTTCAAGTGGGTGAATTTTGTGATATGTAAATTATACCTCAGTAAAACTGTTCAAAATTAAAAGGGGGGCAATCTAGGAGTCCAGAGGGATGTGGAATCTGGAGATAAGATTAGGGAGGCCTCAGGAAGTATTGGCCTAGAGAGGGTGCACAGAAAGAGAAGAGAGGGAGATGCAGGTATATGCTGTGGGAGCATTCTGACATTTAGAGGTTGGAGGTGGGCAGCTGAGGAGGTGACAACCAGAGAAACTGAGGAACAGCCTGGAGGGGAGGAAGGGCACCTGAGATAAGGACCTGGGAAGTGTGGATCCATGAAAAGCAAGAGCAGAATGCTTCTAAGAGGAAGGGAGCGATGAGCTGAGTCGAATGGTGCTGAGAAGTCAGATAAGAGCGGAGAGGGCATTGGACTCAGCCACGCAGAGGCGGCTCCATGGAGTGGTGAGGACAGAAGCCACTGCAGTTGGAGAGGGAGGCGGGACTGTGACTGACAGCTCCTTCGGGAAGTGCTGCTGTACAGAGAGCTTGAGAAATTCGGACGTAGTTAGAGAGAAAGCTAAAAAGCTAACATATACATATTCAGAATATGTCTCTATGTGAATGGAATGATGTAGAAGGGAGGGGATTGGTAATGCTAGCTAGAGAGAGAGGAGACACTTGCAGGAACAGGGCTCCTGAGAAAGGTAGAGGGATGGGACCCAGAGCACAGGGAGAAGGCCTGGGCTTTGGCAGAAGCAGGGTGCTTCCTCAGGAGTACCAGCAAGTAGCAGGTGAGTGGGTGGATGCAGGTAGGTGGGCAGGTCTCTTGGAGGCAACACCAAGGCCCCATCTTACTGATTTTTCTTTTCCACGGGAGGAAGTGAGCAGGCCCTCAGCTGTGGATGAAGGCAGCAGGGATGAGTGGGGGTAGCAGAGATGAGGAACAATAAGAAAGTATCTTGTGGTTGATACACTTCAGGGCCAGTCAATCTTTATTGATATAAAGTAATGCCAGGCACTGGCTTTGGTGTGCAGAGGGAATCCCCTGGGGTGCTTGTCAAAGTGTCGACTCAGGGGTTCTTATTTCAGAGATTCTGACTCAGGAGGCCCATGCGAGAGCCCAGAAACCTGCATTTTTAGCAAGGGTCCCAGGTGGGACTCTGATGGAGACAGCAAACTGTAGTTTGAGAATCACTGAAAAAATGTATGTGCATGCATGTAAGCATAATCAATGGACACAAGACACTGGGGGGTAGGAGAGGAGGGGGGAAGGTCCAGGGGGGAAAATTGAGACTTATTTAACACTCTTTGTAATACTTTAAGCAATAAAACAAAATTTTAAAAATAAATAAATAAAATAAAATAAAAATGTATGTGAACAATAAAAATGAAATGTATGTGAACATAGCCCCACCAATAGGAGGTACTAATAGGGATGTGATAAGAGGCAGTTGTTTCCAACAGACCATACCTTAGGCATGGTTTTGTTCTTCATTTCAAAAATAATCAAGACCAGTTATTTTTTTTTTTTTGTTTTTAGGGGGAAAAATGAATGTTCTCTGGTTAAAAAACAACTAAACATCAATATATACCTTTCTTTCCAGGGGAAAGAGCAGACTGTGGCACAACCAGGTAAGAGCTGGGCATCTTGTTTCGTCTCACCTGTTACCCTGCAGTGGGAGGGGAAGATGTGGGAGGAGTAGGAGAGGAGGGGAGGGGAAGGTGGAAAACACACTGCTGAGAGCTCAGATGGGCTGGGGTTTCTGAGAGCGGGACAGCTCTTCCCCACTGTCCCGAGGGGATGGTGTTTTTGTAGCTGTTCTGCTGGTTCTAGCCTTAGATGGAAGCCATGCCCCCTCCAGGCTGGTGATGGGGAGGGTGCTTTCAGAGCTGCTATGGGTCAGTGGGGTACCCCCCACTCAATGGCACTGGCCATCCAGTGGGACAGTAATGTACTGCAGTGGCTGAGGGCGACTGGAGAGGCCAGAGGCTGTGTGGTAGCGGTTGACTTGTCTTCCTCTCTGTTACATGGCTGCTGAGCAAACTGCCCAGCTGAGCTGGGGGGCCCAGTCTAGGGTCCCCATTTGCCAAGGCTTTGGATTTGGCTGGAATTGCGCACATCTGGGCATATGCATGCGCATACCCACATAAGCGTGCACAGACGCCCCGAACCCTGGCTTTGGATCTCACCCGCACTTGGATGGGGGAGTCCCTCGTTGGGAAAATAACAAACGGGCAACTCTGCTTTCTCTCCAGCTTGCTCAGCATTACCCTTTGCGCTTTCCCCTGAGCAGACCAGAGCCAGTGAACACTTTCCACTCAGCAGCTGGTAGCTGACGGCTGACTTCAGCGACTGGACCATTCCTCCACTGTCAGAGTTTAGATCCATAAGCAGACCTGTCACTGCCCAGGTTGTTCTTAGAGCCTGTCTGTTCCGAGCTCCCAGCAATAGCTCTCCTACTTTCCAACATGCATCCAGCCATGACCCAGAGGCCTGCCCTTTTCCATCAGGTGCCTCACCCTGGGCCCGGTGACCTGATCACATCCTTCCCTACAAATTCTTCCCCGTGACCCAGAATGCTGGAAAGCTGTCATACTTGGCAGGAGGGAGGATGAATCCTCACTCTCTCCTCCTCTGGAAGGGAATTGGCTGGGAAGAAGCTTGGAAAGCCCTGGAGTTTTCAATTTGCCCGGCCCAGGATGGCGGAGACTGAGAGCTGTCCAGAAGTTTAGCCTGTGCGGTTGTCCCGCTGGGAACATCTGGATGATTCATTATGCCAGGCGAGGACCTCTGGCACACGGATCAGCAGATGTGCAGGGTCACTTTCTAAGAAACTTTTAGAAACAGACCCTTTATTTATTTATGTATGTATTTATTTATTCCGGCAAGAGGGTGTTATCATAGTCCCAAAACAACAGAAGCCACATTTTACACCAAAATTTGCAAATGGTGTAAAAGATGGGGGATGAATTGAACTGTCCCTCGCTTCCTGTGAATTCCTAGAATTTACGAGGGAGAAGATTGTTCCAGCAGGTTGCAGGAGAGGGCTGTAATCAGTCCTTGGCCAGGTCCCAAGATCTACCTCAGAGAAAAGTTTTTTTATTTAGGGGGGGGGGATATTTTGTTTTTTAATAAAGCCCACGAAGATGTTGTCTTCCATACCCTCTTTGACCTAGTGCCTGGGAAACCCAAGTTAGGATTACTAGGCCTCCCACTTAGACACATTGCACTATGTTGAAAACCCAACTGTCTGCACTCTGGTCCTTGGCCAAGGTTAAAGGCAACTTTGTTAGTAAACTAAAAGCTTCCCCTTACTCTCACCAATCATTTTTAACTTACTGTGCAATGAATTGTCAAGTTGGTAATGGTTTTTAAGTTAGTCTGAAAGGCCTTGAGTGAGATGTTTCTATACTGTGGCTCTCTGTATTTCCTATGATTTCCTGCCCAAGGTCAGTGTTGTTGTGGATAATCATTTGAGCAGGTCCCCTCATCCAAGTCTCAGCTGGCCTTGTATAGATAGACGAGTTTTTGCACATGAACTTTTTCTCATACATAAGAACCTTTTCTTATGATAGCCCAAATCCATAATAGTCCTGTCATTTAGGCTTAACATACACAATAATGCATTTGAAAAGTGTATGGTACATGTCAAAGTCAGATGCAAGTGTAAGATTTGATCATTCAAACTAAAGACTGTCTTCCCCAATCCAGGTCGATTTGCCCCTATGGTCTGGATTAGAGGTGAAATCACTGGAGATTTCTGTCCAAACAGATACAACTCAATGAACACCCATGCACAGCCTCTAAGAACCTGATCGCCATTGGACTGCAATATTTGGACATTGTATTGAGTTATCTAGGGAAACTCTAATCACCATCCTTTTGGTCACAGTAATTTTGAGGCCAAGTGCCGTGTTGCCAGCATATGTTAATTTTCCTCTTGGTTGAAAGGCAGAAAGGGGACATTGGTCTCTGGTTTCTCTATCTCCCTCTCTGTGGCTTTCTCTGTTCCCGTTCTCTGTTCTCTGCCTCTCTCTCTTTCTTTCTTTCCTTTTTGCTCTGCAACTGAGCAGCAGAAGAGATGGAAGGCTTAGGCTGCCCCACTTTCCTTGGCTGAGCTGCCCCCCTGCTCCCCACTTTGTGCCCCACCCAGCATTTCAGTAAGTCGGTATCTATTTGTGTCATGCAAAGTTGGGATAGCTACGTTTCCTTGTCAGATTCCAGTAAGTGCACAGAGCATCACACAAAGAAAGAAATCCCTGTGATTCCAACATTCCTTTGTTTTCTTGGATTTTTGTAGGAGAAATGGGAGAAAATATCCTGTTTTCCCTTTAAGGACTTAAAGGAGAAAAATCCTTAGGACTTATTTTAAGGAAATCCACCAGCTGGGCACCAGGATATTTTGCTACGGGGTGTCCAAAACCTGCATTGAGAGTCTCTACTCTTGCTGGCCATGGGAGTTAATAGATAATTTAGTGCTACTGCTGAATGTTCTGTGATAAAATCAGTTTCCCAATTTTGTACTCACACATTAACCTGGAGTAGAAAGAGCTGACTTCTACTCATTCCCATGACCATGGGCAAGTTTCTTAATCTCTCATAGTCTCATTTGCCTTATGTCTAACGTGGTTTTAATAATTCATACCTAACTCACAGCGTTGTTGTGAGGGTATAATGCCATGTGAGGAAAGGAAATGATCTGAAAATGTTCACAAAACAGAAACCCAAAACACTATGAGGACAAGTTAACAAAGTTGCTATCCTCAAGTTATTCCAAATTTCAAGACTTGAAACCTATGGCCCTGTGTCACATTTTTTGCCACTCTGTTTTGGAATTTAGAAATTAAAAAGCACATCTGTTATTAAGAAATACCAGCCCTATATACCCACGTCCTTAAAAATAAATAACTTACAAAACAGAAATGACATGGACTTAGCTAACCAAATTGGCAAAAGATCCAAGATGGGCTTGAAATAATTTTGCCTGTTGTTTCTTTTCAAATTTTTTGTCTGTGCTGTTATTTTGGTTCCAGTGTTTGGGTGGCATGATATTTGGATTCGGCTGTGTCTTTGCCCATGCATGTCCTGGAGCTAGCAGCATTTGCTCAACACTCAAACGCTGAGGAGAAGTTGGTTAGTGCTTCTAGGATGGCTGGGCTCTTGAGGAGACACGCACAAGGCCAATGGTCAGAGGCAGCATAACGCTCATTCACCTGGATTGACTCCAAAGCCCATATGATTTCTTGCCCATTTACTGAACTCAATCAAGACCTGAGGACCAGGTCTTCGCTCATCCTGTGTGGACATTATCTGTGCCTGGCTGGGTCCCTACTTGTTGTTTCCCAAATTGTGAACCAAGCCATTTGAAAATGAACTGCCTCTTTTGATGTGGGGGCCCTCCTCCTAACCTCAGAGCCCTTTGCCCTGGAAGGCTATCAGCATGAGTCAGTCCAACTTGAGTGGCGAAGATGAGCAAATAAGCCAACCTAGGCATATGCATGGTGAGCAACTCTGGAAACTGGTCCAGTGTTTGTGGCTGTTTCACTGCTCGTGGTGAACTGTGTTGCGGTGTCCCCTCCCTGTGGCCAAGATTGGAGCACAGGGACTGGAGATCCTAAAGCAAAGCAAGACACTTTCAACCTGACCCCACGGGTCCTCCACTGGCAAGGGTTCATGGGAGGGGCGAGTCCTTGGCTGGAAATGAAGAAGTGCCCTAAGGCTCCATGACTGCCTGAGTGGGGGAAATCTTGGATTTGGAGCTAAAGAGGCCTGGATTTTGGGTCTGGCTCTGCCAGTTCCCCTCTCTGGGTCTGTCTTTGCCTCTTTAAAAGGAGGCCATTCATACAGGATTGAGCTGACCTTGAGTGTGGTAATGGAGTTGAGAGCACTGGAATCAAAGTGTACTTGACTGAGGACAAAATATGATCATCATCCTGGGTCACCCCAGGACCCCAAGAAACTGCAGCCTCCCTCTTGGCATTAGTTTCTTCATCTCTAAAATGAGAACAATAACTGCCTGGCCCTTAGATCAATGGAATAAAGATTAGTCAAGTGCATTTGAAATGCCAGGAGGCGTTAGGAAGATCAGTGCCCTGGTACGTTGGGAGTTGAGACTTGGTGACAAATTCAAGCCAACATAATGAAAATTAACCCTTCTGATCATCTTTGGAAGTCTCTTGCTTTCTCGGGCTACAGATTCCATCTCTCCCCTGAGTCCCCCTCCATGTGGTCAGCTTTGCAGGATGACAGCCTCTGATGGAGGTTCAGTGGTTTCCCAGACACCTACTATCTCCCCGCTACGATTTAGAATTCATTTGTGTTATATGAGTGTTGCTCCCGCCTGAAATCGGGGTAAATTAAGATCCCCTAAACATCCAAAGGCCTTCCGATGGAGCATTGGACGCCACTGTGCAGGGGTTCAGGGGCTTCCATCTGCATTTTGTGTTCTCCCCTGGTCATGGGTTTTAAAAGCATCTTTCCTAGTTGTATGTTTACATTGGTTATTTTCTTGATTTCTTTTGTTCCGTTTTCCCCTAGGCCCCCCTGTCTTCCCCCTAAACCACAGAAAATGAGGAGACCTAGGCCTCTCTCAGTGTGTAACCATAAACTATTTAACGGCTGTATGGAAGCGTTCATTAAGGTACTTGTTGGGAGCCGCAGAGTCCGCGAATACGCCCAATGTAACGGCAGCCTTTCTCCGCCTCCTCCCCTCGGCCAGCAGCCCTGCCCCCACCTACCAGAACTTTCCATCTGTGCCCTTGGCCAGGCCCTATGGCGAACTAGTTCCTCCCTGCAGCCTGCGCTGAGCTTCAGTGAGGGCTTCTGATCAGAGCTGCTTTTGTCTCTGACCAATGCCTTGCTGTGTTCCTCAGGGGTAAGAACATGGTGAAGTCCATGTGGGGCTGAGATGCCAGCCCCGTGGTCCCTGCCAGCCCCGTGCTGTTGCTCTGGAACTGTGGTCCTCGCTAGCTGAAGGGACAGCCAGATAAACCGCTGCCTCGCTTCACAACCATGTCTCCCAAGAAGAGCTTGGTTGAAAGCAACACACAGAAAATCCCTGCAGGCAACAGTGTGATTTTATTTTTTTAGTCAAGACTATACCAGCAAAGGAAACATAAAATCTGTGACAGTTTTGCTTCTTGTTAGGTGGTTTGGGAGAAGGAAGAAGAGCTGAGGCAGTTCCTTTAGAATTCCTGGTTAACCCTTTACACCTTATACCAGGGGTTCTCAACCTGTGGGTCGTGACCCCTTTGGCGATAGAACGACCCTTTCACAGGGATCACCTAAGACCGTCTTGCATAGCAGATACTTACATTATGATTCATAACAGTAGCAACATTACAGTTATGAAGTAGCAATGAAAGTAATTTTATGGTTGGGTCACAACATGAGGAACTGTATTTAAAGGGCCAGAAAGTTGAGAACCACTGCAGCTTAAGCAAAAAATGAAAGCGGTTCAACAAGGTGTGTTTTGCTTGCTTTTCTTGCTTCTTGGATGCAAAGAGTGCAGGATCAAGCCACCTGACAGAATGGCTTGGACAAATTCAGCTGGTAGTGGAGTTGAAAGGGCAGCAGGTGGGGAAAGGCTGAGGAAGGAGAGGCTCACTCGTAGCATTAGCCAAGGGGAGCAAGAGAGAAGGTCCCCGCCAGTTTCCTCAGAGCTCACCACCATCCAATGGAGACACTTCCTGCAGAAAAGAAGCTGGTGTCCAGCAGAGGAAAGTACGGCTCTTGGGCTTTGCAGACGGTTTGGGAAGTGGAGGCTCCCCTGCCCTTGCCCTCTATCCTCCATCCTCAAGGTGCACCCAGGACTGGCAGAGGGGTGGGGCACAGGATGCCTTGATCTCAGGATTGTCTCTTCCTGGGAGCTGAGTTCTGGGGAAAGGACAGTGGGGCACAAGTGAGACTGCCCAAGTGGGGAGCAGCAGCGTCTGCTTCAGGATACCTCAGAGGAGATCCTATTTGGAGATGTCCCTGAGTGAGCACTCAGCCATCTCATAGGTCACAGGTCGATGAAGCTGTGTCAAAAGGGTCTTTCTTTCTTCGGCCTCCCTCCTCTGCCAAGACTGCACCTGGCACCTCGGAAAAGCCCCTTTCTGTAGCTGAGCAGGGCTGAAAGGTGTGTAAACACTTCTCCCTGGCCTCCAGGAGCTTTAAGTGTCAGTCAGGAGGATTTTGACACAGAAAGCTGAAAGTGTAAGGTGATTCAGATGAGCACTTGGTGAATTATCCCCATGGAAACAAGCTCTGTGAGAGCGCAGAGCAAGGACAGCTGTGCTCAACAGGGCACAGAGGCTTCGGGAGGAGGCGGGGCTTTGAAAGGAGGGTAGGACAGAGGGGTCCCTGAAAGGAGAAACAGAATAACATAGGCTCAGGAACAGGGACACCTTCTTCACTTTGCTCAGCTCTTTGGAAATGGGCGATGAGAGAGAAAACGGAAGGAGCTGACGCTTACCTGACAGGATTGGAAAGTTAAAGTGTTCTGTCTAAAGAAATAGTCTCTCAGTAGGCAGCTCCTACATAATGTGAGACCACCAGGCCATCCTACTTTATTCCTCCTGACAAACACTTCAGAACTTCTCCAGCCACATGAGAGTTTGCCCCTTGGAGGTGGCCACCCTGGGCAGCTACAGTCTCATTCTAATGATATGGTATTGCTTCAGCGGGCCAGTCTTCCCCAGAGCCTGCAGCATGGCCCTTGTCAGTGGTGCCAAACTTTGTGTTAGGATGGACACCCTGGTCTTTCAAAGCTTGGCTTTGCAATGCCACTGGTGGTACAAAATGGCAGAGGCACACGCCAGAGTGAGGCTGGTGGACTGGCTCTGAAAAGACCCCCCAAAGAGTGACACCCCAGAGCACTGATCTAGGGCACAGCCTCCTCAAGGGACTATTTGACTGAAAAAGAAAGAGATATGTTTAATGATTACATCTCTGTATAGTTACACTGTACTTACGCCACATGCTGTCAGTGCAGTTCAGCGAACTCCTGCGCACCTAGTGAGGGAGGCAGTGTGTAGACAAGCTTGCATGCAGCATGGTCTTACTCTCAAGGATTAGTAACTTTCAGAGAATGAAAAGGTAGTGTAACATAGTCAATTCTTCACTGAACAGAATTTAACTCTCTCTTATGATTCACATGCTATCTCGAGAACATTCTGCGTAGACTAAGAACCCCCAGCTTTGAAATGCCAAATCTGCGAAAGGCTTTCCAATAAAATAACATCACGGGGATCCCATGATTACGATGGTTTGTAGGTGGAAAATGTCCGGCCTGCGGGCTGTATCATTTGGTCTGGCCCTGCCCAAGCAACTGCATTTGGAACTTGAAATTCAATAAATTTAGGAGCATAGATAATTTTTCATAGCAACATAATTTTTAAGTTGATAATTTCGTATGGTCCACAAATAATGTTATAAATATCCAAATGGCCCTTGGCAGAAAAAAAGTTTACCCAAGCCTGGTTTTGAGGGACAAGAAAGCACCCCCAAGTTAAGAAGGACAGATAAATTTTGCTGGTGTTATATAATACATTTCTAGGGCCCTACTTTTTTGAATTGACCTTTTTCAGAATCCTTGATTTTTTTCCCTCCTCTCAGATAGAAAGAAACCCATTTTTATTACAAAATTTAAAGCCTGGGAGGTCTGCCCCTGGGCAGAGGTGAAGTCCTCACCCTGTATCTATAAAACAAGAATGGCAATTACCTGCCTCACAGTGTGTGATACTGTTAGCACAAATGAGCTGAGAGACGTCATCTGTGCAGAGCACTGCCCGGCACCCAGCGAGCTCTGTGGACGTGTTGCTGTTATCGTTGTCATTAGCTGCTAGGAGATTGCACACAGAGCCCCATCTGACCAGGCTGTTTGCTCCGTTCTGGGAGGCAGGTGGGTTTAGCCAACATATAATTCCAGTTGTTGAGATGCCGGCAACTGGACAGATGACACCACTAGCAGATGCACATTCTCTACTTTCTTGGTTCGGCTCCTCAGAAGCTTGGATGGGACACAGCACCTCCCCAGAGCCTGACTGCTGCACTTATGGGAGGAAGAGCATGCTCCCCTGAGAAGGGGTGGCTTGGTGGCCTTAGTGAAAGCACAGGCAAGATTGGGAAGGCATGCTGACTCTGCTGCCCGCCCTCCCCCAGCCTCTGTCAGCTTTGGGTTCCCTGAGGTGTTCTCAGTGCTAGGGCGAGGGTGTAGGGTAGGAAGGGAACAAAGCTCCGTGGCTACGCAGGACAAGCCGCCCAGGCTGTTTGGTAGGAAAGCATGGGAAGCTGTTGGAGTTTGGAATCAGGCGAAATCCTATTGGGAGCCATCCAAAGGGCACATGATACACATGATCTTGGTAAAATTTGCTTTTCCCCAGGAATGAGGTTTTCTGGGCTGAATTCCAGGGACAGTGTTGCAGGTGTGTGGGCAGCTGGGCTAACCCGAAGGGGTCTGGCTGGGCTCTTGCCCACTGGTGAACAGTGAGCCCCTGTGTTGAGAAGCCAGGGATGGGATGAGGAAAGGGCTCAGTGCACGCCGTTCCTTCACTCTGACAAGGACTGAAAGCCCCTATGTCACCTGGTGTCCAAGACAGCCACGCTGAAAGGAACTCCCACGAGGCCCCGAGATGGAGGGAACTCCCCCCCCCCCGCCCCGCCCCACACAGGCTGGCTGGCAGGCCCCCCGGACCTTTGCTGGCTGCCCTTGCATTTGGGTGTTCACGGACTCTGAAGGATCTGCTCACTCTAACTGGTCTTACTCCTGCATAATCTTTTCTTTTTCTCCTGCTCTGCTGCCTGTTTATTTTTTGTTATCAGAGGAAGAAGAAATGCTCGAACCAGGAACCAGGTACTTACTAGAAAGGTCCGGTAGCCCCTTCAACTGGAGAAAGCTGTCCGTAGTGCTGACCTTAGAACAGGGCCCGCCTTGCCGGTCCAGCGGGTCTGTGCTGTTATTCCCTCCCTGAGCAGTCAGTCAAGGAGAGAGTTCCCAGGTGGGGTGCGGAGGAGCCCCGAAAGCATCCAAATGCCCTTTACAAGAGCATATTGCAAATGCCTTACTGTCTCCTCACTTTTTGAGGAGGCTGGTCATTTAATCTGACCCCTTTTAAAGAGAGTTTAAAAAACATTAAGTGCTCTTTCGTGACCTGAAGTAGCAGAGAGGCCAACCAATCACAGAATTCAAAAGAAAATTACCCCTTGCCCAGCCCTGGGTGGCCATGGGCCAATCTAGGAAGATGTAATTGAAAATACGTTCACACTCCAGATGCCTATGTTCAGAATTGCATCTTAGTCCGCCTGTTTGAATAAAGTTGCCACTCAGTGGTCAAGGGCCGACTTACTGTTTCTAGGACCTTTGTTTATAACACTGCTAAACAAGTATCTGTCTGGGTGTTTAGGTGGTAACATCCTGAGTGGAACTGGTCTTCCCTTCTCAGAGCTCAAAAGACCCCTGGGTCCCCCTGGCGTCTCCCATAGTGCGTTCTTCTTAATTTCAGCATTGAGTGCTGCTGTCCTGGGAGGAGGCCGTGGCCCTGCCTTCTCATCCCTGAGCACTGGGAGAATAGCTTGAGTTGGGACAAAGTGGAGTGGGAGGCAGAGAACCCTGCAGGAGCTGACTCCAGCCCCTCCACAGTGGGTTCCCCCGTTTCCAGATTGCCTGTCAGGCCTCCTGGGCCCCAATTCCTTCCCAGTGGAGTAAGAAGACAGAGCATTTCTTTAAAATTATCATAGCTATGCCTTTTTTTGCACATAACTGAAGACTTTCTATTTTAACTGTTCATGGAGCCTTTAGGATTAGCAATTCCTTGCTTGTTTTCCTACTAATCTGATGGTACTAATATTCTGGCTTGAGTTTATAATCTGTGTTTGCAATGTCTGTTCGCCCAGGGTGGTTGCCAAGCCCAATAAAACTCACAAACTTTTTTCTTAAGGATTCGGGACAAGCTATCCCGCTGGTGGTTGAGAGCTGCATCCGATACATCAATTTATACGGTAAGCTCAATCATGGGGCAGTGTTTTCAGCTCTTTCCAGAGCAGGTGCTAGGCTTTTCTCAAAGGAAATGGATTCCAATTCATCTGGAAGGCTTCCTGTCACTGCTCTGCTTCCGAGGGGAGTTGCTCCGCAGAACAGCTGTCTTTCTGAGTGCTATCTTTTGAGCCTGTGTGTCAAGGGATAGAAAGACCCAGGAACTAGGAAAAATGATGAGCAGGGAGGGCATGGACTGGAGAACCATCTTAGCTCCTTCCTCACTCCCACCCGACCCCACAGCTCTGTGCTTTGAGCACTGAATGCAGCTGGTGTCAGTCAGTTAATGCTGCAAGTGTGTAGTAAGCTCCATGAAGGAAACACAGTGTCTGGGATTTGCTAACCACGGTGTCCTCGGCACTTAACTCGTGCTTTCATCCATTTATTTATTCATTCCTCCAAAAATATTTTTTTCAGGGTGCATAGTAGGCACTGTTTGGATGATGGGATATAGACTTGAACAAGATACCAGCCAATATAACATAGCTTATATTACCAATTAGAAGGTCAAGGAAGTAAACAAGCAGAGAAATAAACACTAATTTCAAGCAGCAATAATGCCTTAAAAACTAATGAAGAGGGAATATAAATGACTGGAGCAGGGCAGGGCTGGTTTGGCTAAGGTAGAAAGGAGAGACCTCTCCCAGAGAGTAATTAAGACTCCAGGGCCCTTCAAGCCTCCAGTGAGTAGAGGAAGCCAACCATGCATTCCAGGTGGAGAGAAAGGCAGTGTAAAGGCCTAATATGGGACGAAGGCCAATGTGACTGGACAAGAATGGGCCAGTGACATGAGGGGTAGAAAGTCAGTATTGGTTAACAAAAGAAATAAGCGTCGATTGAGCAAATGCTTTGTACAAGCCAAACTTTGACAAAAGCCTACCTTTTAAGAGTAAACCCTTTCCTAAATTATAATGTGGAGAGTTGTTTTATATAGGAAAACTGAATCCAGGAAAAGGATCCGAGTATCCTCCATTAATTCCCATTTAAAAGGAGGGAGGTCTTTCAATTCCCTCAGCCCTATGGTTGCTTGCTGTATGTCATTACTGTTCGGGCAGGTATTAGGGTCTCCTTTGCTCTGGTCTTGTGGAAACACTTGAGAAAAACGAGACTGTTTTTCTGTAATGATTTAATCTCTTCTAAATTCCTCAGTACCAGGGCAGCATGTACTTTAGAATGTAGCTTTTCTTGAAGGAAGCAAATGTCTGTGTTAGGGGAGGGAGGGCTGAGGCAGTAGATTTGATCCTTGTTCAAAATCTCTGGTTATTTCACTCAAATGACATTGATAAACTCAGGCCAAGCTCCTTGGTGCCAATGCAACTAGTAAACTCAATAGCCATGTGCACCAACCAGTTATTTGCCTGAGCTGACTTATTGGTTAAATTGGAAATTACTCATTGATCCAGTCTTGATATAAACTTCTCGTAGCCTTTTCCTCCAAGCCCAGACAAGAGACACAGATATATGAAGCAGGGTGTGTCTGAGTGTTCTGGCTGTCCACACTTCATTGCAAAGGTTATTTTGAGTTTCCACCAGGACACCTTCATTGGGGGAATGAATCTCTTACAAAGGATGGTGGGAGAAAGAGACAGCAGTGGCGTGAGTCATCAAAGTTCCCAGTGGTCTGATGAGCTCAAGGCCTTATGGCATTTTTCTCTTTCTTTTTTGTTTATTTGTGGTTTTTTTCTTATAGGACTCCAGCAGCAAGGGATCTTCCGAGTGCCAGGATCTCAGGTTGAAGTCAATGACATCAAAAATTCCTTTGAGAGAGGTAGGTGCAGAGTGACCATTTCAAGCTTGTGGCCAGGGGAAGCCAAGGTGGGTGTTGGCATGTGTCTTAGAGCCAGTGGTGTGCAGTACTTCACATTGGCAGCTTGAAATCACCCATGGTGGGAGTATTGACATCACGGAAATTGGCAAACACAAAAATCTTTTCTTTTTATTTTTTTCTCCTCCAATGAGCTAGCTGGTAAGCATTTACCAGCTCACAAGAATGGCTTTTTCCGGTGGGCCATACAGTGGTTGCTGGGAAAGAGGGCCTTGTAAAGCTCTCTGGAATGATTATGTGAGTCTACAAAGGCTGCTATGTTTTACAAACGTTGGAAGAACACAGATAACACTGCGTGGCTTTTAGGATATCCTAATTCTTAATTTTCTATGTAATATTTTGGGCAAAACTACACATTGGGAGGAAGAGACTATACATTCCTCCCACCCTCAGTGAGGTTACCTACTTCTCACTTCGATGAATCAAGGGTGTAAAGCTTATTAGAAACGAAGTGACTGCCACAACAGAAGCACATGTGGCTTGTTTAGTGTAAGCTCCCTTGGCCTCAGATTCCTGATGGGGACAGTGGACAGTGTCCATGCCAAGTGAGGATTCATTGGGTCAGGAGTTCAATTCTTAATCCTCCTCTGCTTTTTATACTAGGTGCTTATCTCACGTCCTAAATAATGTCTTTGCCTCCAGTTCACCACCATTTTGGAAGAATAACATCTCCACAGTCTACTCCTCTGAGCTCTCACTTACTGCCTTTTTTTCCAGGTGGTTCTGATATTACGTTTGTTCCAAGGCCTCCAATCTCAAACCCATTTCCCCACAGTAGAGCACATCCCAACTTAAAAAAAAAATCCTTACCCAAGGATATATTTATTGATTTTTAGAGAGAAAGGAAGAGGGAGAGAGAGAGAGAAACATTGATCTGTTGCCTTTCTTACACACCCCAACCAGGGATTGAACCCACAACCTTTTTGGTGTACAGGATGATGTGCCAACCTACTGAGCCACCCAGTTTACAAAGCACTTTCTTACCCATTTCTAACAGCCTTGGGAGATATACGGTTTATCCCCATTGGCTGTGCTCTAGACAGGCCTCCCCCTGGGGTTCCAGCCCTAGAATTCTCCCTACTTACTAAGAGGCTTCCCCTTGGAGGGGCTGCCTCCTGTGCACACTCACCCCCTCCCTAACTTCCCAGTTCCATCCTGAGGTCTAGCTCAGGGTGGAGAAAGCATCCTGTCAGCTCCAAGTGGTCACCACCATAGCCTACAGCACAGCCCTCTGAGGCCCTAGGCATTCTGACTTGGAGCCAGGGGGTTCCACACCCAGGGAACAGCATGTACAGAGGCCACAAAGCAAGAGGTCTCCCCGTCAGCATCCCTTATGGAAGTGTCATTCATCATTCCCTGAGCTTCTCTTGACCACACTGGACAGCACAGACCAGAGCTCTGTTTCTTCATTTCCCCAACCCCTTAGCACCCCTGCTGCCCTGTGTTCATTGTAAATGAATAGATACGATCAGGAACCTTTGCTGGTCCCATCTTCCTGGCCTCATCCCATTACAGAGAATTCCTTGAATCTCATGGGTAAACTTACTGCATTTTCCTGCTTCCCTATGTCCTGTAAGTGACCTCACTGTACCAGGCAGCCAGGCCCTATCCCCACCCCAGAAGCAGTGCCTTCATTCCTTCTTGAATGTGGTTTTCTAAGTTTAATACCTCTGTCGCTTGCTTGGGTGCCTTGCAGGGGTGATATGAAATTTATAAGGACTCTCTGCTCCTAACAAGCCTTACACCACCCCAGGCAAAGCCCTGGAGGGCAGAGATCACCTGACCCAAATCTCGGCTGCAAAGAATACCTCCTGCTTTTCCTTTGCATATGCGGTTGGCTCCTTTCCCTCTCTCCACCACTCCCAAGTGAATCTCATTCTCTAGCCAGCCATCCTGCTCCACCTGAGGCTACTGTGGAGCATGGCTAATTCTAGAAGAATCGTTCCTGGTATGTCTCTTTTAAGAAAAATCCATTCCTGGCTTCTTTGGGCTGGCTAGTGCCCAGATTTCTCACTTATTCTTTTCTCTTTCTTGACATTCACCAACCAACTGCCCTGGGTTAGGCTCCTCACCCAGCTGACCCTCAGGGGCACCCCCTCCCACCTATCCTGAAAACCCCACTGTGTTCCTTCTCGGTCCTCCCACCCCCACCCCCACCCCCAACAACAGCCAGGTGGCCTGAGCTTGCTCCGGGCTCAGCATTTCTTTTCTCACCCACTCCTCACGTCCTACATGCTCAAACGTGTGACAGAACTTTCTTTCCAAACCAGGACATTGTGTGTTTTTCCTTCCTTCCTTTTATTTTGTAAAATTTCAATCCCCAGTGCCTGCAGGGCACCTGACCTTCACCACTTGCTCAGAGAGCTGGTCTTCCCTTCTCTGGAGCAGATGGTCTTGCCCACGTTTCCTGTACAGGGCAGTTGGAAGCACCAGTCTCTTTTCCTTCATCTTCTGGACACACATGCTTGGTTTACTATTTCTAAACCCATTTCCTTATTCTTCTGACACAAGTCAACAGGGGTTTTAGTTGAGGTTATTATTATAATCCTCTTTATTGCTGTCAACAAATCTTAGACTCACTTGTCCAGTGTTGAGATCTTCCTGTATCTTCTGGCAAATGAAGGAGAGAACATTAGGGAAAGACAGGATTGGGCAGCTGGGCCTGGCGGAGAGCCGAGGCTTGCTGTTGTCTCCCAGGCCAGTTCTTCATCTCTGTTTTCCCCACGAACCAATCCACATCCTCTTTATACATCAAGGTGATGGGGCTGCCAGGTCTCTCCTGGGTGGAGGGAAGGGGACCCAGGGACCCTTTCGCCCTGCACCATCTAGACGGGGTTTGGGCTCATAGCCTGTATGGCTGGCACATCCTGGCCCCAGCCTGGCCCTCCCAGTACTATTTCCTGCCCCAGGAGGAGGTGTATGACCAGGAGGCATAGGAGGGGCTGTCATGGTGAAGAGCCTCAGGAGGGGCATGTGTGGCCCTGTGGCCACAGAGTACTGCCCTGTGAGAGAGACAGTCCCGCAGCAGGGTCCTCTGGAGCCTTAAGGACACACTGTGTGTCCATACCCTGCCCTGGACCCAGCCCTGCCTTAACTTCCAGGTGACCTGGCTGAGAGTACACTGGAGGCAGGGCTGTTCTGTTAACCATTCTAGCTCCCCCAGAACATACACGAGCTAAGGGTGAGCACAGCTTCTCTCGACCTGCCTGACATTTTGGCTGTCATTGTCCTGAGGAAGCCAGCATGCACAGGAACCTGCTCACCTCAAGTTCTGGAATTCCATTAATTTCCAGAAGCAGAAATGACTAGTGTTGCAGAGAGCCAAAGGCCTAGGCTAGGAGGGAGGAATGTCTGGACGGCTCCTTTTATGGACTGAGTTGGAAGTCAGAGCAAGAGTGAATGGTGTGTGTGTATAAAGTCAATGTGTTAATCATGCTGAACAAGGGGAGCTTATATGGAGACATATGAGCTCACTTGTGCGTCATGAAAACACAGGAGCAATGTGTGGTAAATATAAGGAAACAGCTTAATGTAGTACAGAGTTTTAGAATGTGTGTGGTCCTTCAGGGGGGGCCCAAGGGCTGCTACTGGGAGAGGGAGACTGAAGAGATAGGCTTGGACCTCTCCCCCTATTCAATTAAGACAGTTTTGTTCTATATGTTAAACTAGGGGTCCGGTGCCCAAAAATTTGTGCACTCGGGGTGGAGGGAGTCCCTCAGCCCGGCCTGTGCCCTCTGACAGTCTGGGACCCCTCAGTGGATGTCCTATGATGGCCCCAGTCTGCCAGGCGCCTTTTGTGTGTGTGTATGTGTGTGTGTGTGTGTGTGTCACCACTGGGGACCTGCCCCCAGCCGCATCTGAGGCTCGGAGCAGTCCTCCTGTGTGTGTATACCTGCTGGGGGCCTGCCCCCAGGCACACCGTGGAGGCTTGGAGCAGGCACCCCCTCTATGTTGATCTCTCAGACTCTTGCCCTCCCCTGCATGTTGTTTTCTTTTTTGAGCGTGGCCAGGGCTGGGTGCAGCCTGCCTCCCAAGCTTGCCTACTGCCCATCTTCCTCCAGCCACCAGAAAGCAGGGAAAACCCCGCCTTGTGGTCAGGCCAGCCTTTTCCTGCTCCCTGATCCCCGGAAGGGACCTGGGAAG